>JAYMTA010006777.1:0-10116 GCA_036897625.1 Pelargonium cotyledonis
GTCCTCGCTTACTATGTATATTTTGGGAAGTTTATGTGGCTTTGGAGCGTGATAATTCTGGTGAGGTCTTGCCGGCGGCTTTGCCTAAGTCTTGATGATGTGTCAGCAGTGCCACGTGTCGACCTCTGATTGGCGACCGGTACTTGAGAATTTTTTAGCATAAAAAGGGGTAAATCTATTAGTGATAATTTCAAGTTTCAAATGAGTATATAATAACGTTATATGAAAACAATTTGTAATAAACCATTGAAATGAAGAAAAATTGAAACGTCTCACCCTACACTACTAATTAGATGATCAAATCAATTTGTATTGTAGTAAATTATGAAAGTGAAAACAAATTAAAATATGTCAAATTAAATTTTTAATCATATATATACATATATATATAACTAATATTTTTTGTTGTATATTTTAGTATATCTACTGTGCAACGCATGGGTGCATAGATTTATTTTCTTAATTTCATAATAAAAATTACTATTGAAAAAAAATTATTATTTATCATCCCATGCAATGCACGGAATTGTTGGCTAGTAGTATTATGATGTTGTGTGAAATAAAACTACCAATGAAAGTATTCACATTTTATTGTTTTAGTTTGAACCTATCTTGACAGCTTCTTGTGTGCACATAATCAAGTAACTTAGGTATCTAGCTATATATATCATATGACAAATAAATGAGAACAAAATTAAGAGAAGTGTAGAGAATCTTTTTCGTCACATTTATTTATATGTATATATGCCAAGTATTGATACCAATTTAGAAAATGTGAATCTGATAAAAACTGAGAGAGTGCATGGATCCAAAATGAACCGGGGTGTCCGAGACGTATCGTCATACATAGCTGAAATTCTCTCTCCCCCTTGCCCATATTGCATCTCACCCCACCGAACTTGAACGAGGGTTCGTCTTCCTTGTCCACTGCCAGATCCCGAACATGACGCACCACCTCCTTCACATCCTCCCCGAAACATGTTGATCTCCAGAACTCAGACCCTCCTGGCCCTGCTCCGCCCCATTTTCAGGCGCCACACCCCCTCGAGCCATTGCTACCCAACCTTGGACCTGTCATCGTTACAAAAATGACACCCCCAAAGAAGAGAAAAAACACAACCCCTAGCCGCAAACACGATATACGACTAGCCACACCCCCATGCCTTATCCTTATATAAAGCCCCAGTCACCGATGTTCTAGCCAATCGTTGGAAACCCTACCCTAACCTACCTACCACCACCCACTTTCCCCAATGGGATACACTCCGCACTTACCGAGAGATAGAGTCCCAAATCTCAAATTTTTAAATTCCAAATTAATATTTAATGATCTGTAAATTTTAACTGTCCACAATTTTTTTTTTCCATTTTCATGTTGGATTTTTACTGCCGGGAAAATCATATCTTGAATTTTTCGGTCATCGGGAAAGTCAAGAGAAGACACATCATCGAGTTAACGACCTATTTAAAAGAAAGAGATGGCGGATACTCAATTGAGTTCAAAATAAAAATATGTGTACTAAGTTTGGTAGAATAAAAGATTGAGTACTAAATAGAGAGTAATGCTATATGTCCCAAATTTTGTATAAAAGTTCTTGTACAAAATGATGTGTCAAACAATGAAAGATGACATATAATTTAATTCATTGATGAGTTGGCACGCCGCGTGTACGTTATGTCTTATAAATTGGGCGCTCCACACCAGAAATTCATGGGAGAGTGGTGGTATCATATATATCGGGTTTTTATTATTTAAATTTGTTTTTAAATTACAAAAATATAAAATAAATGTATGTCACGTAAGCTACCATATCATTTTGAACAACATTTGGGACGAATAGCATTTTTCCTAAATTAATTTCAGTAGTACATTATATACATCATGATTTAAAGATGTGATCAAAATTTGAGTAGGGTAGGCATATCTCCCCGAATATTCGGCGCAGCCACCTTGACTTTACTCCACAAATTGATATGAGCTTTAACTATTTTTGATATAATATGTATATCCAATTGAATTTGTTACCAACACCACGTAAACGAACATAAATTCTCGGCAAAACTTTAGAAAAATGACCATGAAAATTGTCTACGTACTTTTTATTATCTATCTTTCTAGACAATACATAAAGATAGAAACATCAAAAACACACTTACACAAACAACAACCTTAAATTGTATAGTTATTTAGATTCTGGAGATGAAGATCGAATCCAATCAAAATTAACCTTGGATGGTTCCTTAACAATCGAAGACATGTTGGCTTGTGTGATTATGGATGGACATGTTTTGACAAGCTTGACTTGAGTTTGATGAACCACCGGAATCAGAGCTGCCGGCGGGTCGACGAGGACGGGTTGTGAACGAGGGTAGAAGAAATCAGTGGGGAAGAAATTGTATTGGAGACCCGCCATTTCTAGAAACAAACAAGAAGATGAATTGTTGTTTCTCAAGAATGTTAGCTTGGTTTGTTTGTATTTATAGATGTTTTGTTGAGTTGACAATGGGCTTATATGTAATTTAAGCATGATTTCTGGTAAATGCCCAATCACTGGTCCCTCCCTACTTGTTCGGTAACTCCATATACAACCTTCATTCTCTTTTGGGATATTGACTGAAAAGAGAGTGTATTTCACACTTTTTATGATCAACTATCCTAAATTTTATTTTGTAACTTTTAGCTTTTGTATTTTTTTTTTATTTCGTAAATCTTTCCGTCCATTTTTTAAGAGAATATTCCAAAAAGAAAAAAACCATGTGACGTGCGCATGACTGAAAAAAAAAATTAAATGACAATTCTACCCTTCTTCTTCTTCATTGGTCAATAACACGTTTATGAATATTCGCCGGAAAATTCAAAGTCTGCCGAACAATTCACTTATTTTTTGTTTAACCAACACAAACTCAACACAAATTCAACAAAAGAACTAATACAAATTCAACCAAAATCGGAAATTTGTTCAACCAACACAAACGCAACAGTTATCTAGCTAACACAATAGTATTTACGTCATTTCAGCGTTTTTCGTCCATTTTTGACAGAGGGAGGACTTATGGAATAAAAAATAAATAAAGGATAGCTAAAAGTTACAAAACAAAATTCAGAGTAATCCATTGTAAAATGTGTCAAATACAAAGGTGTTTTCAGTTAATATCCCTTCTCTTTTTTTGTTCACTCTTGATCTCTACCCTCACTCTACCTTTTATCTCAACCTTCTTCCTCCAAAATAAAATTTCCGTGTACTTGCTGGTTTCTTCTCCCCTAAGTAATTACTTTTATCGTCCCTAACTATACGCATACATAAAAAGACTAAGTGCTTGTTTGGGAACATTAGATTATACTTTTTTAAGGAAAAAAAAATTATACATAAATGTCAATCTAGCTAACATATAAAACACATAGCAAATATATAGAGAGAGTAATATGGACATCAGTTGACTGATATAATTTTATATCCGTCAGACTAATGAGATAATGACACCTTATTTAAAATCATGGATCCGGGCGGGTCGCTCCTCTCCCACAAATTCACTTGGGTGGGTATAAGTGATTTTAAATGAGGTGTCATCACCTCATTGCCTTTCTTAAGTTGTGACTGATGTAACCTTATATCAGTCAACTGATATACATTTTACTCATATATATGTCATCAATTAATACAAAACAACTTCATATTTGATATAAAAATATGCAGCAAAAAAAGAAAAAACGTCACCCGATTGTAAGTAGAAATAAAAACTACAAACAAGGCTAGATGTGTGGATTGACAAGAGCTTTTGCATATACAGAAATGTTACCAAACAAGGCCTAAATATATCGTAATCATTTCATGATTCTTTCTAATTATAAATCATAAATGGATCTCAAAATGACATGTCTTGGTTAGAATCCTTATTATTTGGTATATAATGATTTCTTACCTTGAGGGGGTTGTACATATGCTTTGATCCGGTAAAATGTTGTTTGTAACTAGATTATTTATAATTGTTGATCTAGGGTAGCTCAAAAATCTTAGAAAATAATGTGAGGGATCAAGATAGAATATGCTCATCCTAAAAGTTGGAGTGATTTCATTAACCCCTTTGATTGAATCATTCAAGATGAATAGGTGCTCCAAAAAAATTGATATGTGATATCAATTTGTTTTTTTTTTTTGTTTTTTTTTTTTTTGAGGAATAACAATGCAGAGACTATTATTTATTGAATCACACTTAGTTACAGCCTATACTGAAAACTAAGAGACCAACTTACAAGCATAGCAACCCGGCACCCACCAAGTCCTATATAGCTGATCTAGTCCACTAAGGGGACAAAAGCCGAACAAAACCTACCCTAGTATAGCAAATCAAAGAACCTGACATCAAGCGCCCTAAAACGAGGCCCAAGACGGCTACTAAGGCAAAACCCCACCCCTCCTTCCACTGCAGCTCACCTGCGGCCCTTGCCGGAGCAGCCAGCCGCTGCTTCGGCAGTCCAACAAACTACTCTCCCGAGCGAGGCTCATCCTTTTGGCTCGCTTGTATCAAGATCTGAGTTGCTTTCACCCCAACAACCCCTGTCCGCCGCCTCTTGTCGTCTATCAGCCATTTCCTTGCTCCCCCCTCCTCCAGCCCCACCGCCGGAACCTCCAGCTCTACCCCTCCGACCTCCTCCTCCTCGATCACCAAATATTTCGGCCCCCACACCAGATCTGACCTCGCCCCCTCCATTTCCCCTCCGATCCACAAAGAACACGTTGGAATCCAACAGTCCTCCCCACCCTTCTGTCACTGCACCACCGTCGGAGATGTACCCGCAGAGTCCTGTACCTCAGCCAGCTTGCACTGCTTCCTAGCCGCCGCTACTGCCTTGCCGCCGCTACCCCTGAAACTGCTACTGTAAAGAACCAAAAATCCCTACACGCAAGCTGCGGGAATGACCATTTTTTCTACCATTTTTTGGATGTGTTGTGATATCAAGTTTGTTTAATCGTATAACATATATATTTATATATCAAGAAATTAGTTATATCAAATTGTACAAGTATGACAATTCAAAGTTCTTTCTTGATCTAACGTTATCAAGGATAAAAGAACACCAACACCCACGTCATTCGGTGAGTATGAATTTGTAACCATAAGTCTCATTTTGGTGGTACTAATGCAACGCTAGACTGCACTTTGAGTTTGAAATGCATGACTTTGGTACAAACTTTGGGATCCTATGGAGTCATACTCTATGTGTTTTTTTTATTGGGTTGTCAACTCAACAGTAGAGCACTAGACTTTCATCGTACAGTGAAGGCGTGAACTTT
The DNA here is from genome assembly GCA_036897625.1 of Pelargonium cotyledonis. Classification (NCBI taxonomy): domain Eukaryota; kingdom Viridiplantae; phylum Streptophyta; class Magnoliopsida; order Geraniales; family Geraniaceae; genus Pelargonium; species Pelargonium cotyledonis. The sequence goes on from JAYMTA010006777.1 coordinate 5,295, forward strand.
CTTCATACATAGTATGTGGGTCTAGGTAAACCTCTTATTAGGTCGCGTGAAAGAAGTTCAACAAGACACCTTCCTTGGGTGAGATAGGACACCACGTACAATGCGAGTGAGCGATGTAGTGCGCAGGTTTGAGTGATGATCTTTTGATGCGCAAGGGGTCTCCAAACATATCTCCTTAGACAAGACAAGTTTCCACTGCGTGAGGTGGTATTGTAGCTCATGGATTTGGGTGTGCTTTCTCAAGTTATGAGGGGAAGACTCGAAAGGGCAACTTTATTGAGTAGAGGAAGGTTGTTGTATATGGTGCAATTAAAGCTACAACGCCTGAGCCTGGAGAAACTCTTTTGTTATTAACTTGTCTTGATTTGGCGACATTGTCTTAGGTGACCGCGTTTTTAGCGATTTTTTCATCGACTTCCCAAGTTCATGTATTCAAGAATGGATCTTCTTGACTAGACTTTCGGCTCCCTACCTGGTGGCCAACTTCCTTGGCCTGAGATATATGGACCCGAGTCCGAGTGCACTCATTTTCAGAATAACTAGCTTGGACGTCTTATGACTTGGTTCCAAAATACACATGTCATATTCTCATTGACCAATTACTTATGGAAAATTGAGCACCACTTGTGCTATATAAGATTATCATACCAAAAGAGAGTACACTAAATTACAATACCAACATAATCGAGTTAACACACAAAATCATTCCAAGTAATTTATATGTGCATTTAAGACTCGATATAAATCAACTACTAAATTCTAATTTAAATATGCAACTATAAAATTACAAAATATATATATATAACTTTTTCAAGAAAGATCATCTATTGAGTAATGACTTCACAAAGAAAAGGAAAATAGAAGAAGAAAATGCTTCTTATCAACAAAACCATAACAAGAACTTAAAAAAGACAATTACAAAGGAAAAAAAAAAGGATGTGGAATACTTGTTAATTAGTTACTAGTGGAATTCCATTTCTTGTCACTTTTGAGTGAAACTATGCAAGAAGGAGGAGGAGTTGTTTGGCGATAGAGCTTCATCTTTTTGTTGTCCTTAAGCTTGGACACGGGCGTGCCGATATTGGTTTTGGGCTCATTATCATCGACAATACGCTCATCATCTCTCCTCATCAAATTGCCTTTATCCGGAGGAAAACAAACTGACTTGACAACATTATCTTCGCTAATCGTTGGTCTTGGATAGAAGTAATCGGTTGGAAAGAAATTGCACTGAAAATGAATCCCAGCCATCAAATTATATATTCAAAATAAGTAGATTTTTTTCCTTTGTTTCTTGTATATTCCGAATAATTTTAACATTATTCCTTACCATTTATAGAGGGTGAAATTGAAATAGAAGATGAGGATTGCGTAAATGTAATGAATGTCCTAGTCAATTAAGCTCGGCATTGCCCAAAAGGGTTGGATTGATCGCTGTTTTAGAGTCTTGTGCATAATTGGGTTTTATTTACTTTGGAATCTATGGCTATTTGATACTTTCTTGGATTTTTGTAAGAGTATCTATCTACTTTGGTATGGAAAGTTGAGGTTTGAGTTGTCTTCATCGGAACCCATAAATCATTAGCATTTCAGTGAGACTTTAATCATGTATGCATTCGATCAAGATACCCAGTTTCAAATTTGACTTTAATCATGTACGTTATTCAACAGAGAACAATGGACGATGCAATTTTTAATTTTCTCAAAATATGTAATGACATTATCGGGAGGATATGTGCAAATACTCTTTAAAAGTTTTGAAGATCCCAAATTCCAATTTTGAGAATGAGACTGAAAACAAAGAACGGTTCAAATATTGATTTTCCCAACATATACATATGGCATTATCGAGAGGAGTTCTAATGATTCTCGTACCTAATTTTTTTAAGTTAACGAAATTGCACAAGTTTATTATTTGCTTACATTATAATTGCTCTTATACAAAGAGATCGAGAGGGAAGATTCTAAACTAATAAACTTTTAGTTTATTATTATTATTATTATTTTTTGAGCGGATATGAAATTTTATTTCATGGGGACTAACAACGATACACTTTGAGAGAACAAAACAAACCAATCAAAATAGAAACATAAAGAAATCCAACAAAACGACATACTACAATCCAAACTAAAAAAATAAAAACGGTAGAGCAACGATGCTAAAGCAACCATAATGGAAAACATCTCAGGACACTAGATCCTAACCGTATCAAAATGAGTAAAACCTCTTTGAAGTAGGGTGTTACCCAATCTACCAAGCCGAGGGCACTAGGCGAGCCTTCCCTCCTAACTTGACCAACCAATGCCGAATTAAGCCGGACTTTCTCCTCAAACTGAATCAGGCCGATGAAACCAAGATGACCCTGCAACCTGATTCTACCATGAAAGTCACCCACCTTTCCTTCACTCTTTGCGGACCAGATCCTCACAACAACACAACTGAACTTCAATACAACTAGAAAAATCAAACTTGTCATCATGACAAGAACTCCGCAACTTGGAGAAAGACCGCTTTTTCTTAGAAAAATATGAGATTAATCAATAAGAGATGATTGAGCCTCCACCGATCAAAGAAAAATCGGCAGTGGTTCAACAAAGGATTGTTCACGAAGAAGCAGGGGCGGTTGCGACTAGGGTTTCTAGAGAGAGAAGATAAAGGACTAATTAATCCCAATAAACTTTTAGTTTAGATTAAGCCATATATATATATAGAAAAAAGATTCACAGTCAATAAATCATGGCCAATTAGGTGATGTGACATCAGCGATTTATAACCATACTTGTCCTAATAAATTTTTAGGCACAGAGCACCCCGTCTGGATCCGTTTCTTTTGTATCTTGACTGAGAGTCTCAACTCTCAACCAATTTATATTGGTTGAGAGTGCTGATAGTTATTTATGATATCTCATTAAAATGTTTGGATCAAATGGTTTGTCCTCCCCCACAAATTATATCTCTATTTCCTTTTGACTATTTTCCTAGACATAATATTTTGTTCGACAATCAATGTGTTCTTATAAATAAAATTGATACTCTTATTAATTTTAGGGTTGAATTAATTTTGTCTTTTTTGGACTAACATTTTTTTTTAATCTTTAGTCCATAATTAGGGTGTAGTTTGTTTTAAGTTTTTTTTTTTTAAAAAAATTAAATTAAATCCTAGTTATAGGTTGTTGTCAATTTTGATGGGATAAGTCATCATACCACCTAAGATTTTAGAAGTTGTCAGTAGTATATGCTAGACTTCAATTGTGATATATGGAACGACGTCATTTTATTTCAATTTTTATAAGTAAGAATGCCAAAACGACGTCATTTTGGGTATGATTATTGTTATGGGCCCTGTGTAGAGCTACGCATAGTAGGCTGAAGGTTGTTCTGCTTACAATGGGGTGAAGGTTGTGCTGCTCACAGTGGGCTGTAAACCCAACAAACAGAGAAGCCCAAACAGAGTTCTAATTCTATAAGAATTAGTAGATGCAGAGTACATGTATAAATACACACAATAAAAAAATAACAAAGGTACGCTTTCATTAGCACATACTACTGTTTACAGAATACAACTCTCTTGGCAAATATCTAACTTGGGCGTCGGATGGGCATAAAAAAGACAACCTCCATCAGACCTTATTTTGCAGGTGTTATCGAAGGGCTGCCGATAGGAAGATCGCACGAGTCCAAGATTCGGGATTATTCCATCTTTGTGTAGCAACACTTTGGCGCCGTCTATGGGAATCGATGAAGTAATTGATCTTAACCTGCGAACTGACATACTAGGGCACTCTGCAGAAGAAATCACACCGACCATTCGTATAAGGCCACCTACAACAAGCAGAAACATGGAACCGATTACAGTAGGAGAATTCACACTGATTGCTCCTATAAGACCACATATGGCAAGCATAAGCATGAAGTCAATTGCTGCAGGAGGCCTGCGATCTTCTCCTCCATGGATAAGTTTCTTTGTTTTTACTTTTCCTTACGGTTTTCCACCAATGGGGGCAGGAGGACAGATATCAGGTTTTTCTTGGAGCAAACCACCTTTATTCATAGGAACACCGCTAGAGCAGCCTGTGTTTAGGGCATCCCCAACCTAGGTCGGAACGTTCAACGACTCCAGGATCGAGTGAGCCTCCTCCTCCCAGAGAGCCAACTAGAGAAGGTCAAGGAGATAGACCTACAACGCCCTTGAGATAGACTGCAAGACCAAGAATACAGGCACTAAAAGCACCCCTTGGCGTCCCTCCTACAGGATAAACCATACCGACATGACCCATCATGCAAGCACCAAGAACACCTTATGCGGTCCCACCTTTCTGCCTGTCTGCTCCTTTTGGGACACCTTATCCTTATCCTTATCCGTACTTAGGGAACAGAAACTTGACTAATTACCCAACTTCTGGCCCATATTACATCCCAGGACCAATCCCGCATTGGGATGGATGAGCATTACCTTTTAGGGGTAGGACCAATGCCCCCTTACACATGGGCTCAACATGTCCCTCCTCAGCACAACAACTCGGCTCGTGGAAGTTATGACCCAAACTATATGCCAGCACTTGCTAATGCGCAGGATACAGAAGCTACTGACCGAGCAAAAGGCATACATGAAAGTGAAGCAAACATTGGGGCATTTACAAGAGCACACAGAAAATCGAGGGGGTCTAAAGAGCCTGAAGAGAGTCAAGCAGAGAGCAGCCTTAATGAGGGACGCGAGAAATTAATGACCCATGCTGAAGTAATGGCACTAATTGAGCGAAAGTTAGGAGAAGAAGATGAGGCTCGGAAGAAAGACAAGAGGGCGTTGGTTGATAATCATTT
>JAYMTA010006778.1:0-10116 GCA_036897625.1 Pelargonium cotyledonis
AATTTCAATGCAGCTCCCACGTTCAAAGATTTGAACCAAAAAAATATTTATTTCTTCTATTTTAATATGATAATATGATAATCGTTTTTTGATCTAATATTCGTTGAACTTATAACCCAAACCGCCAAACCGACTGAACCAAACCGCCCAATAAATCTATGGTTTGGTTTGGTTATATCTCAATAATTTTTTATGACGGTGTCACTTTTTAGTAAACCACTAGTAGTTGTTCAGTTTGAAAATTAGAAAAAAACTGACTAAACCAACTGCCGACCACCCCTACCATTTACATTGCTTATTCTCTCAAAACTTCCAATTTTATGTTAAAAAAATTATTTTCTCATCCCTCTTCCATCATCAATTCTCCCACTACACCCTACACCCTTTTCAAACAAAATTTCACACTACTCGCACAAGGACTACCCTTAACTATGAGGTTTCTGAAGCGGAGGCGGCAAATATATTTTTATTAAATTTTAATATAACTGTATTTCTTAAAGTTGAATTTAAGACCTTAAGCTAAATTGAAATAACTTTTTATCAGTTAAACTACGTGCTTAGTAGTATACTTATGATTCAAGTTCTTGGAAGACTAATACTAATTTGAACCATCAAGTGTGGCTCAAAAATTGTTTTGGATTAAAAAAATTTATAGACCAAATTGAAATGTAAAATTTGCTAAAGTTTAAAATTATGGAAGACAAATAAGTAAGAACAAGGATTAGAGACAATTTTCGTACACAAACTTTGGGTTAAATTCACATTCGGTACTTAATTTTTTATTGTACCAGAGTTAGTATCTGCACTTTTGTTTTGTACCCATTTGAGTACATTCCGTCAATCTCCGTCAAAATTCCCGTTATCCCTGCCAACGTGGACAAATGCGTGCTGAGCTGGTGAAATTGCACTGACATGGGACGCTGAGAGCCACCGTCGGAAAATGGGGGGCAGATGCTCCTTCAGTCAATTTTATTTTTCCAGATTTATAGAAATGGATGTAAGAAAATGAAGATTTTTTTAGCATCATTGTACATGAGCAAAACGGCGGAGAGAGACGGAATTTTAGGGGTTCGGGTCTCACAGAGTCTCTGGTAGCAGTGGCTTGAGGCCCTTGAGGAGCTTCTCTCTGTGTTCAAGAAATAGAGCCTTCTTGGAGATGATGGTTGAAAATTTTCTTTTTGTGTTTGTGAGATATTGTTAAATACTGATAAGAATTTATGAATACTGTGATGTGTGATGTTTTGGGTAAAGAGTAGTGTTTCAATTGAATGCTTTCATGTGTATTTGATTTTAGGAATTAATTGTTTAAGTTGAACCAATGAAGACTAGTGCAGAGAGTGGGTTGGGTTCTTCAAGCCAAATTTTGGGTCTTCTCAGATCTAGATTTATTTTTTAGTTTTTTCTTTCTGTCTAATTTTTGAGTTCTTAGGGTTAGTTTTTGTTAGTTTTACTTGGAAATGTAACTCTTGATTTGTTGTAGATCTGGATATTTCTTGCCGGATAATTCATATCGCCGGGAAATTTATATCATAAATTTTCCGGCAACTGGAAAGGTCATCTATACAATTAAAATAAAAAAATTTATCCATGTCAGTAAGAAGCCATTTAAATTTTGCCACGTCATCAACTTTTTTACACATAAGCATTTAGTCAACAAATTATTTGCCACATTTTTACACCTCAGCAGCCCATGTCATCGCAATTTCACCAGCTCAGCATGCATTTGTCCACGTCAGCAGGGAATAACGGAATATTTGACGGAGATTGACGGTTTATACTCAACTGGGTACAAAATAAAAGTATAGGTATTAACTTTAGTATAATAAAAAATTAAGTACCAAATGTGAATTCAGCCAAAATTGCATTTATCCTAACAACAATTAATGAAATGTCTGGTAAAAATGGAGTGTGAGTAACCATCTGATCCAAGTGTCATGAAATTTTTGGTTGATTTGATTGTCCAGTAAGGAAACAGAAATGTTTTAATTCCCGCCAAAAGTAACTGAATCAATGATTCACGAACCGTCTGGTTAACCACCACGCATTCGTTGTCCGTCCTGAGGGCACACATCTCAACCTCACGCGCCTACTCAGTTCCGTCAACTACACTCGCACCATCTCCCTATAAAACCCTCCCCGTCCATTCCCATTTCTTTTCTCACAAGTCACCGTCGTTTTCTCGTGACTCCTCTTCAGCCTCTCTCTCTCATTCTCTACTCCAGAGCTCTGTAGCCATGGCGATTTCTCTGATCCGTACAATCTCAATCCTCTTCGTTGCTTCATTTCTCATCTCAACTTCTTCTTCCGTTGATCCATTCGAAGTCTTCTTCGCCTCTCCGTCGTCACAGTCTCACCACCAACTCTCCGCCACAGACCAGTCCCTCATCTCCACTCTCCATCCAATCCTTTCTCATCTCGGCTTCCAGTATCTCGCTGCCGTGATCCTATCCCTCTCTCTCGACACATCCGCCGCCGCCTGGAATGGTCCCTCCACCGTCTTTGCTCCTTTCGACGCCTCCCTCTGTACATGTCCCTCCTGCTTTGTTCCCAGCCTTCTCCGACAGCACATCGTCCCAGGCCTCTTCACCGTCGATTACCTCCGCAAACTTACCTTCGGCACCAAAATCGAAACACTAAGTCCTGGTCGCTGCATCACCGTGACGTCCGGGAACGTCAACAAGGCCAACTACACCAGTGCCTCCGCCGCCAAGATCTTCGTCGGAGGAGTGGCCGTGACGCATCCAGATCTGTTCAACAACGGCCTCGTGATCGTTCACGGAATCCAAGGCTACATCTCTCGTCTGTCTCTGTTCTCTTGCGACATTGAGAGAATGACGTCTCTATCGTTCTCGGTGGTTTCAAATCGCGGTTACCATGGCCAGCAGCAGCAGCAGCAGCAAGTGCAGCCTGCTATCATGCGCTTGATGCTCAGGGACGCCATTCTGAGGCTCCGCAACAAAGGTTTCAGCATCCTCTCTCTGGCGATGAAGGTTAAGTACGCTGAGCTCATGACTCTCAACAACATGACTATATTCGTGCTCGACGATCTCTCGATCTTCACGGGATCGCCGGGATACATTCACAGCGTGAGGTTCCATATCGTGCCGAACCAGCTCTTGACGATGCGCGATCTGGAGAAGCTACCGGTGGGGACGGTGCTGCCAACGCTGGAGACAGACCAGTCGCTGATGATCACCAACGCCGGATCTGGAGGAATAGAGGCTGTGACGCCTATGAGGGTCAACTTCGTGAGGGTTAAGGTCCCTGATATGATACGTAACCTGAAGATCATGGTGCACAGCGTATTCTTGCCGTTCCCGCACATCAATCCAGCGGCTGAGCTGGACAGGATCCCTGGGGTGGAGGGAGTTGCATGTACGGATGGGCACGACAATGGAAGCTGTGCTGTGGCAGGGAGTAGAGTGAACCATCAGGATCTGGTGCAGCAGCTGGGTCCAGTTACTCCAATCAAAGCGACGTTGGATATTGAAGATCACCAAGGTCTGTGATGTGATGAACGATGGTGATGCATCTTTTCCATGGTACCTTTTATATGAATAATAGTGCTAGTAGTAGCAAGTCCAGTATGGTTTGTTTCTTTTTGGTATATATGCCTGCGTTGAGGATCCTTCCATCTTGTAGTGTTCTTCTGTTTGATTTCTATGTCTATTTGATGGCATTCTCTTACATGCTGCTGCTAATTGCTTCAGAGTAGCTTGTGATTTCAGTTCAAGAGATTAATGGTACATTCACAGAGTAGAGATTTGAGATTTTGAATCAATGAAAGTATAATTTCTTCTGTTGGCTAATCAATCATAGAAAATTGGATTGCTTTCTTCAGCATTTGTTTATTTGCGAATATAAACCATAGTGATAAACTGAGCCCTCAGCTGTTGTGGTGGTTGTGGATGCATGTAAATTACTAGTATTAGTTTCGTCTGCTTGATGCAAGTTGACAAAGAAAATTAATTTTGATTTAAATTCATGTGAAACTGAATTAAAATTTGATGAATTACTCCATGAATTAAAATTGGAATTGAATTGTTGGTCGATGTCTTTGCACAGATCATCTTATCATCTCATAATCAAATTACTTTAGGTTTGAGGGAGTGTATTTTTTTGGTCTATTGTTTGCTACCATTTCTGTTTAGTGATTTTATCAAATTGGTCAAATCTCTGTTTCCTGATTAGAGAAAATATTTCATATTCATAAAATCATAATATGAATTTCATATATTAGGCATGGTTTCTTTTGGTACAACAACAGAATTGAACAGTACATAGTAGCATTACATAGAAACAAGTCACAAGCCGCGAATGCTGTAAAATTGATCCTTCTCTTCAGTCCACAGAAACTGGCTGCATGTTCTCAGCCTCTGTCCTCAGCTCTTGAAACAGTACACTTGACAAGTATCGCTCCCCGAAACTTGGATGAATAGTCTGCATTTCAATCCCAATACAAATTGAGGAAACAATATGAAAACTCTAATTACATGATTCCAAAATTACTTGGCTGGGCAATTAGTTCTTTAAGGGGCAAAGAAGGTCAAAGTCATTACCACAATGAGCTTGCCTCTGTTCTCTGGCCTTCTCGCTAGTCGGAGAGCAGCCACTGTATTAGCTCCCGACGATATTCCCACCTGCATGACATGAACACAGCATGATATATCATCAAACAGCAACTGGAACTACCTTATTTATTGTATGTAATACGTAATTGAAGCTCAAGGTAATGGCCAACCATGAATTCAGTTATGAAATTAAGTAATTGTGAAACAAATTGAGTTTAAGGTAGGTGTATTGTTTGAGTTACCATAAGCCCCTCCTTGAGGGCTAGTTGCCTGGCCATATTAACAGCATCCTCACTACTAACCTGCCACATATATTTTGAAGTTTCAACGGTTAGTCGAATAAAATTCGAACTCTTAACATCGAAATACTTGGCGAAACATTTCACATGCATACAACATTCATTTGCCACTCCAATTAGGCAATTACTATCAACAATTAATACTAATTACCATGAGAACTTCTTCCATTATATCCATGTCCAAAATGTCTGGTTTGAATCCAACCCCATTTCCAGTGATATGATGTGGGCCTATTTCAATGATCCACAATATCAGATACTGCAACTTTTGATCGCAAAACAATGAATCAAAAGGAAACATGAACTTTACCTGGTTTACCACCATTCAATATATTGCTTTCTTCAGGCTCGAGTCCATATATCTACAGCAGCACAATCATTTGAAAGGATTACCAAAAACTATATCTCAACACAACATTTTTGTAAGCACGAACCAAATGTCCTGACCTTAACATCTGGATTTTTGGACTTGAGATAGCGTCCAACACCAGAGACAGTTCCTCCACTACCAATCCCCATTATAAAGATGTCAACCTTTCCATTTGTATCATCCCAAATCTCAGGACCCGTGGTTTCAAAGTGCACCTGTTTCCAATAAGGTCAGTATATTTCTTCCATCTATGAAGCAGGGAACTATGAGAGAGAGAGAGAGAGAGAGAGAGAGAGAGAGAGAGACCTGGGTATTGGCAGGATTTGAAAATTGTTGGAGCATGAAAGCATCGGGTGTGGATTCCAAAAGATCATAGGCCTTCTTGACTGTTCCTCCCATTCCCTTGGTGGGATCAGTAAGGATCAAATCGGCTCCAAATGCTCTCATAGTCACCCTCCTCTCCAAACTTGTGTAAGAGGGCATGGTTAAAACCATCTTGTACCCTTTCATGGCAGCCATAAAGGCCATACTAATCCCCAGGTTTCCTGACGTGGGTTCTATCAGAGTTGTCTGATATATAATATATACATGAGTTAGAGAAATGTAAAGCTAAAGTATATCAGCGCATAAATATTGTATATATATGGCTTGACTTATATATATTAATCAGCTAACCTTCCCGGGAGTGATCAAGTTTTTCTTCTCCGCGTCTGTGATCATGGCCAATGCTGGTCTGTTTACAAGAATGAATACGTGATGTTCATAATGTCACAAAAAGTCACAGAATCTACATATGTTGAAGTTACAAAATACCTGTCTTTGATGCTAGCAGTGGGCTGCATCATCTCTTGTTTAACAGCAACATAAGCGCCACAGCCTTCTGTGACTTTGTTAAGGTAAACCAGGGGAGTCCAGCCAATGAGCTGAAACAACACAACACAAGTTTTTATTACAAGCGAAAATGTAAGGATCAGATGATAAACCATACCTAAAAATCCATTTTTTCTATAAAAAATATATTCACAATTTCCATTTCCATTGAGTGAAGTGCCAAACAGGTTCATGGTGACGCAAAGTAGTATCTCCAACATATGGAGTATAGGAGGAGCTTTCTTAATTAGCTCAGAATATGAACTATAGTGAGATGGTTTCATTGGCTAAATTGATGTGCCAATTGCCAAGAGAAATTGAGATCAAATCTTGCCTACACTAGATGGTCAATTAGTTGATTAGTATAACGTTATGAATGGCTATAAGGCGGGTCTGGGTTGGAGGAGTATTTTCTAATCCAAACAATTGCAACCCCAATTCCCATTCTGGAATTGCCTCCATTTCCACCTCTACACCACATGAGAATGAGAATCAAGTTCCCCAAACTCTGAAGCATTTCCTTTATGAATTACCATTACACAAATATCAGACAACTCCAATTCTTTTCTCTCAAAATTATATATATGAGTTAACTTTATAGTTTCATTTACTAATTTAATAATTTTTTATGTAAATAATAATATTATAGCAAAATATTCATAACTCAATGGTTCAAGACACAACCTCTTCAAATTATGACAAATTTGTAATGTGCATACCAACAACACCCAAATAGCCACTATTTTATAATGAATGACAGCATGTCTAACATTTCACATAAATGTTGGGATTCACATCCAAATATAAAATACATATGATGCCAATAAGACTAATTATATATACTACAATTAACTCAGATTCCTAACTGCTAGTCCACTCCAAGTCCAACTTCACTGCCCATTTCTCTAATGCACAAATTTAAAATGAGCGTTTAGACAGAGACAGAGCAATCCTATTGACTTTACTGTCGAAAATAGAAACAAAAAACACTGCAATTGCGATGGAAATGAGCAATTTCATTACTGAATAAGGATAGAGAGAAATTAGGAAGAATTAATTACCTGGGCAACTTGGGTTTTGATATTGGTTCCGGGCAGTTCCTTGGGCAGATCTCTGAGCCTCTGAGCGAAAGATGGAGAATCGACGATGGGCTGTGTGGACGACGACGACGACGACGATGACGACGACGAAGAGAAGAGCCTTCTCGTCTCTGCAAAAACATCTGATCTTTTCCTGCAAAGGAGGAGAAGCCTGCCCACACCACCACCACCTCCCGCCATTGATAAATATCTATAGCAAGCTCAAGACTCAACTGTAACAGAAAATTCAAAATTAAGGTGGTTTTTGGGATGATGAGAGCTGGAGGTGTGGTCTGTGACTCTTTTTATAACCCAATTTTCATTATCAAAAATAATAGGGAGGACCCGACTGGGACGAGGAAGGCCACAGTGTTACAGAAGGAATCTGTATGATTATATTATGGCTGTAATAATCATTATTAATGGCTGATTTGTATTTTAGTAATTTGGTGCATGATAAACAAACATCTCATGTTCTACCTGGGCGTATTTACGATGCGTAAGTGACAATAACGTTTATGTTCTATTCTCGCTCAACACATTTTTAAGAGAGGAATAAAATTTAACTGCGACTTAGGATTGAGTGCGTATTACACATACTGTGATAAAACGGCTTAAAGACGTCAACCGTGAGCTAGACCTGAAAAAAAAAAAAAAACATCCCATATTCAAGGGCATTTTAGTAATAATCTAATTTGTTTGTTACCACTCCTATTTTCTTTTTGTTATCTTTGGGCTAGCTTTGCCGGCACCACATCTTCCTTCTCCTCCATTTGTTCTCTTCTTGCTTGGCCTCGGATCCTTCTTCCTCTTTGCATGTTTGTTCGTGTTAATTTTGTTGAAATTATAATGAATTGTAAGAAGGCGGTCCAAGAATTTAGTTACGTTTAGTAAATTTAAGAAATTAAGGAGTAGGAGGTTGAATTTATTGTAACAATATGATTGTAAAGAGGTACAAGTTGTTCAAATGACGGCATTAAGTAACTTAAAAATGAGTCATTAAATTATTGATCTTTATTGAACTGAATTTATATGTAATTTAGTTGATATGTATGGAATTATCATGTTTTTTTTTTTATCGGCGATAAATGCTTATATTCATAGTAAAAAATTACATGAAAAAGTACATATAACACTACTAAGAAACATTAAAAAGCAACAAAAAAGAGATTGAAATGGGATCAAATTTCCAACTGTCAAACTGAGATGACTTGCCAAGCGAGTAAGCGGTGATACATCCAATAGGTTTTCTTAAATGAAAGTGATTTTGATTTTGTGCTCTCAAATGAGAAAGCCAACAACTCTCTATTTGTGATGTGAAAGAGCATCCTCAAGTATTTCAAGAGATGAGACTCATGATCGATGCTCTTGAAAAGTAACACGAAGAATCAATGTAAATATTGGTTAATCTTAAAAGGGAAACAAGTCAATTCAAAGCATGTACTGTTGTGCAACATATTAGATTTGGCTTACAGCACACTTAGGGGAGGTCGGCGGTCTTTTTATTATTATTATTATTTATTTTATAACTTTCAAAACAAATTAGTTCTAGTGGTTTATTGAAAAGTTGACAGTTGTAACAAAATATTAAGGTCAAACAGAACCAAAACATTCATTTTTTTGACGGTTTAGTTTAGTTGGTTTGGCGGTTTAAGGTCAAACAAACATTAGATAATTAAAAAAATTGATTATTATATTATCATATTAAAAGTGAAAAAGTAAATATTTGTTCGGTTTGATTCTTTGAGCGTGAGAATTGCGTTGAAATTGTTGTATTTGGAGGTATGAATATTTGAAATTAGTTTTTTTTTATAAGCAATGTGACATCATACTCGAAGAAACAATGCTTTTTACTCTCAAAGAAAACATCACCTTAAACTTCATCCCATATCGTCGACAAAGAGACTCGAATATGAAATCTTAGAGGAAATCCAAAGTGTTTTAACCACTTGGCCCAACATATTTTTGTAATTAATTTAGTTGTTTTTTTGTTGAGATTGTTGCTTCATTGTTTTTTCTACATTTTATTACATGTTTCTACATTATTTTTCTACATTTGTGTTTTGTGAACTGATAGATTTGGTTTGCAATGCGAAAGACAATTCACAATAAAATAGATAATTATGATATCAAAATGAGAGAGTGGTGTTACTAAAATATTCACAAGTAAGTAATGATTTTCTTAATTTTCTATAGAGTTGTGTAGTAATTACTCATATATTAATTTACTATTTAATTTTATTTCTCATATACAATATTCACGAGTAAATATGTATGTGTATATATATATTTTTGAGTTTTATTTATTTATAGGCAGTCGGTTCAGTTTGAGCTGTATGAAAAAAATTTATGTCTTGAAATTTACAGTTTGGTTCAATTTTATTTAAAGATATATCGCAGTTTACTTTTTTTTATTTATTTATAGCGGCTTGGTTCGATTTATTACGGTTTAGCTCGGATTTTTGAATACCCTACGAGCACTAAAAAAAGTTACAAACTGTGACGAAAATCTGTAAAATTAAATTTTTTGCCACAGTACTATCACAAATTATTAAAATTATTATAGAAATAATATTTTTCTTTATATATACACATTTGTAACCAAAATTTATGCTTTAAACATTTCATGTTATAGCTTATAATGCAAATACAATGTATATGCCTCTTCTACCAGTCAATTAAAGGATCAGAAGACATTAAATAAATTAAATATCTTACTTTTAGTTTATCTTATTTTTTGTAATGCACGTGTGGGGAGATGATTGCAGACATATTCAGCAATCCAGTGCACGTGCAAGGATATTTATATAATTCTTTTTGATTAGACTAATTCAAGCTTAAGAAAAGATGACAATTCATCTCATTTAACTCATACTCACTTCAATAAATTTATAGGAGCGGAGCGATCTGCTGAATCTCTACTTTTT
>JAYMTA010006779.1:0-10115 GCA_036897625.1 Pelargonium cotyledonis
GGAAGCAATATCAGCCGGGGAAGCTACAAGAGAATCAGACGTTTACAGTTTCGGGATCGTGTTGCTGGAGCTGTTGACGGGGAAGAGGCCGGTGATGTTTACGCAGGACGACGAAGACATTGTCAAGTGGGTGAAGAAGCAGCTGCAACGTGGCCAGGTCACGGAGCTTCTGGAGCCGGGTTTGCTGGAGCTCGACCCGGAATCGTCGGAATGGGAAGAATTTTTGCTGGGAGTCAAAGTCGGGTTGCTCTGTACCGCTCCGGATCCTCTGGATCGACCCACCATGCCCGACATCGTGTTCATGCTGGAGGGCTGCCGCGCCGGCCCCGACATCCCTTCCTCCGCCGATCCCGCCTCGCCGGCGCAGCAACATTAACCTTTTCTTTTTCCATTAATTAATTCCGTGACAATTCGTAATTTTTATTTTATCAATTTTTTATTTTGGATTATCAAATTATCTTTGCATCGTCTAGTGCCGGCCGGAATGTTTGGTCCGGTCCGGGCCGTCGGCGAATACTTTTGGTCAAACGATGGGGACAGGCGCAGTTAAATTTACTGAGAAGGTGGACAGGCTGGAGTGGGGTCCACATTGCTAATTTCCATATTTCAATTCCCGCCAAGTCAGACCCACGTGTCATTATCCTGTGCAGCGCAGGTTCAGTAAAATGTAGCCGTTAATGTCGACTAATCACCAGGTTGGGTACAGCTCGGAGGGTGTTCTGGGCCCAAAATCCTATTTGGGCCCATGAGTCTGAGGGCCCACTAAAATCTGTACAAGTTTGAACTTTTGTGGTTTATTGGATTCAAATTTTATCTGATTTTATTTTTTTGTTTTTTTATTTTGTTTTTGTTTTGTGTAGTGTGTGTTTTTTGGAAGTAGAGAAGTGAAGTAATGGTAGTGGCCAAGTTGGCAGAGCAGGTGTTTTTTGTTTCATTTTTTAAAAAAATATGCGTTGGTGAAACCAAAAGATTCGAAAATGGTCTGAAAATGGAAATAAAATACAGATTCTGGGGACAATAAATAAGAGTCAAAATGTGGAGCAGTGACCGTTAAGCATCATTAACTTTATTTTGTAATGTTTTTGTTTTTAGTTTTGTATCCGTTTGTTTTCATGGGTCAAACCAACAGCTAAGACACACTAATTACGGGATTAATTATTTTGTTCATTTGTTGTTTACTTGTTTCGATGTTCTTTTTCAGATCCAACTCATTGCAAATTTAAATAGGAAATGTTGTATTTTTCTTCAAATTTGGTTATCTATGATGACGTAGTATTCACGTTACGATGTCGTGGTGTGTAAGTGATAATGAGGTTACATTCATATTGAACAATTCAAAAGTTCTATTGAACTTTTCATAAAATACGGAGTCCTTTTTGTGAATGGTCATACGTGATGTTTGTTTCATTAACTTGTTGAATTTGCTGTTACGTGGACGACATTGTCAACTTGTTTTCAGAAGAAATACAAGACGACATTAGTTATAATAAAAGATAAAATGATGTTGTGAAGGAGGCAACAATCAAGCAAGTTTGCTTTTGGCTTGTCTTGCCAATCCTTTTGCTAACCAAATACAATGCAGCACAAATGAAATAGGTGTCAAATATGTAACCAAATTGTAGGACCCTCCCAACACTGAGGAACACAAGTGCCTCAGCTCCTACAATGCAACACCATATTCAGCTCAACAATTTCATGTTCTATTCAAGCTATATGGGCTGGATTTGTCTATATCATTTAGGCAATGTGTGGATGACAAATTTTAGATGTAGCTAGGTGGTCTAAACTATAGCTATAAATCGTTATCAAACACCTCCAACATTAGACACATTGAACGGTCATTACAAATGCAAACAATGGACGTTAGTGAAATATTATGATTATATGGAAAATTACGGTTATGAAAAAATCTCAAGCAAATGAAACATAATAAGAAGTGCTATTACTACAATTAATTAGATACTTTCTAGTATTTCATAATTGATTAAAAGAGAATATGTGATTTGAACTACACCGAAGTTTTTACCGTGATTTGTCTAACATATATATTCCTATTAAACTAATAGGAAGCACCAATATATCCACAAATAGTATTGTTAAATTATCATATCGTCGATCTACGATCCCAAAATCTTCTTCAGAATTGGGCTCCTAATAATTTTTTGTAACTTGCAATCTCATTTAGCTTCTGTACAAAGGACATACAAAATGAAATTACGATGGAGAGAGATTTTTTTACTTGTTATAGTTTTGTGTAACAGTGAAACTATTTATTAGAAAGGTCAAAATAGAGTAGTTTATTAATGAATGTCAATTAATTTTTTTACACCTCAAAGTTCAATATTCAACTGTAAACGTGTCTAGTTATTATGGTACAATAAAATGATACTACTTTTACAAACAGACCTAACATTTACACATAACTAAATGTAATATGGTTGGGATCGGTTAGAATTAAAGAAGATATGTGTACATTTCTTTACCTAAACCATCTATGATACTTATTTACCATTCCTGCCAAAATACTTTTTCTCTCTCCCTTTTGAGAAATATATGTATATACTCTCACAATTTTTACAACAATTTTTAAAAAAAAAAAAAAAAAAAAAAAAAAAAAAACCGTTGTTCATGTCAATCAACGGTAAATTGTGGAACAAAGTCAACTGTAAAATGTTAATTCATATCGAGACTAAGTTGAATTACTTAATGTTACTGTTAAATAGTACGTGACAAGAAAATTTACATATGAGTGAGCTAATTATCAATAGATGAATTAATAAAGGAAAAAAATGTAAAGAGTATAGAATAAAAATAAGTATTGTGGCAAGTCCATGCCCGTGAGCCAGATATTCAGATTTTATGTTACACATCATATGTTCAGAGGTAACGTGTCGTCATGACTCCTTTAATGTTAGTGGTTAGTTAGTTGAAACTAGATATATGCCAAATAACGCATACATGCATAGGCTGACAGACACAAATGTGGCTCATGGTCATGCATCTTCTACCACTGTCATGTGCATGTATGAGTGTTGTTTATATCATTGTTTCGTCTTCATTTAGGTGAGTCTTACCTCGAGTATGATGTGGAGACCTCAAGTGGTACCATAATATTTATGTATCGTTTATAAACGGTAAAATGCTTCTAAACCATGTTTTCACGTATTTTGAGTTGATTCTCATTTTCCCACTGAGCGATCTTAACAATGCACCCCTACATTGAACTAATACATTCAAGAAAATCTTGCTTTTGTGTTCTACTTGTACCCAAAATTTGAACCCGAATTGCAAAAGTGAGATCAAATCACCTTAACAAGCACACCAATATCTTGAGATAATCAATAAAGATTAATCTAACCGGAATGAAGAAAGCAAAAATTTGAGTAGAACTAACCAACCCTTTTGCAGTGTCTCACTCACAGCACCTTTGGCCTTTCATTTTCATTGACAAATGTGGCAAATCCCATTATATTTATTTGGTGAGTACAAATCCTATCACCACTCCTTTATTAAAGTTCAAAGCTGTATGCTCATAATTCTCATCCACTCAAATACAAGTAAAATCACTCTTTTGAAAACAAATATTATTCCCTAACCAGAATTTAATTATAAGTATAGGTTTGCATATATTTAGTATAGAGTGATGTTCTCACCTATCAGGAGTGTGTAATTTTTTATTATACAAAATCTATGCACAAAATATAATTCAGATTGAAAATTCTTATAACATATTGACCTGGATTTGGCCCAACCCAGGCTTGGATCTAAAGCTGACCAAGTATAATTCTTGACAACTAACTAAGAGCTATGAAGAACAATATGTGTAGCTTCTTCTATCTCATCGTCAGTCAACCTAAGCAAAGCCTGTTAGCTCACTGAATCTACTTGGTACAAATAGCATGCATGAAGGAGAACCTGGCAGGAGGTGGATACATTAAGTGCAAACAATCAATCGAATATTAATAGAAGTTTAATGTGCACATGATGTTTCCTAAATATCGGACTTGCATTCATGTAAAAATACAACAATAGCTTAAAAACAGCTTAACCATCTTTATTAACAGAAGCACTGCATGATATATGGTGTAGCAATCAACTCGCCAATCACTAACACCGTATGCCAGAACTAGGCAGAAAACCCTTGCTTTCTCTATTCTGCTCTAGATTGGCCAGCTCTGGAGGACAGGATGATGCCAACAATGAGACCATAAAGAGCCAACGCCTCGGCAAAAATGAGAATAAGAATCATCCCAACAAAAAGCTTTGGCTGCTGTGCATTAGCTCTACAGAAATACATTCTTGTATCAGCAGTGTACAACTACAATATTATTATGATAATACTATACTAAACATGCCGTAAAAAAAGGTTTTGTTTTAAATGATCAGCCAAGAGAAACAAAAATTGCCAACTAGTAACCACTGAAAAAAAAACTGGAGCTATGCATCAAGCAAGAACTTGTTTAAAACCAATGAACAATATACCAATTACCAGGAATCATGATGGGTAAGAGTTCCTCATTACTTCATCTTTGTGATAAGAAAGCTGAGAAACATTCAACTTATTTAACTTCTGAATAGCTTAACCTAACTCAAAGAGTAATACAGTAGACCTGGGAGGTATGAATTGAGGGCATATCCATGTATTGAGACTTTTAAAAGACCTTTGATTGCTCAAAGGTGTATCCAAGATGGAAAGAGAAATATAAAGATAAAGCTAATGAGGCTATTTGACGTGTATGCTCAGTTGCTCACAATAACAAACAACTTCATTGACAAAATTATGGAGGTCAAAAGAAAGATATTTTATAACAACTGATAACAATATTGTGAATCCAAAACCATGGAGATAAGAGCAAAACATACGATATTTTTTGTTTCAATCTCTAAATAATAAAAAACAAAATAGTTCTCGCAATGCTTTCAGAGGTACTGCCCATGACTCAGCATAGGAGAAGGGCAGACTGCAATGCCTAGATTGGTAGGGGTTAAGCGGAAATGATTTGACAGTTCTGCAGGATTCTGTCAAGCGCCTTAGATCATATTGTAACCAAATATAGGTATTATGCAACTGGTTGTTGCAGTTACTAGAAGGCTGAGAAATGTTTCTACACGTGAAAAATCCTTTTTGGCTTGTTAGTTTGTGTTTGCCTTAGTCAGAGTATAGCATCTGATACTAGATGTTCAAGATTAAGGCCACATGATATCTTCAACACAGTCAAAGTAAATGAATCAAGCCAGCATGTGTAATCTGAATGAGATAGGCTCACATGATTGACAAGAGTCATGCAGAACAAAGAGTCTTAGACTATAACAGTTTTTAATTTTGAACACACAAAGAGTATAGACTTTAATTGTGAATGCAACAATTTAATTTTCTAAACAAACTTAAAAGAAAAGAAGATTTCATATAGGGAGAATCTCATATTTGACTGTGTCCGACTCCATGATTCCCAGCCTGCCATTAAGCATGGTATTTAATTTATAAATGGACTCAATAGAAAATTTTTCCCAAAGCAGCACTCTTAGTTATTTACAGCAAAAAGATTAAATTGGTCAGATACAAACCGGTAAAAGGATACCAAAATGTCTTAATTAGGTTTATAACAAGAAAAGGTGGGACTTATGAACAATTCAAGCTCCCTAAACAAATTGCTAAGTGCTAACAAGGTAAACCATTGTCAGAGACTTGAGAGTTTATGAAAAGTTGAGCACATGGTTCCCAAGGAGAGACATTTCCCCGGAAATGGAAGACTGAAGGTTCAGTGGAGTGGAAAAATCAAGTCGAGAGCTGCTGCTAAGGATATTGACTGAGAACTTTCATTTAACTACATAAGTTCAAGTGTTCAACTTCAACCAAGCAAACTCATATTGATTGTCAATCCCTATACCTGGTTGCATTTAATCTGGAGTACTTATCCAAAAACACATGATTCCAAAAGTCCAGTTAAAAGATTATATATAGGCATAGATGATTCTGCTTTCCAAATTCACTACAAATTCCATAAACAAATCCAAAACAGCTAAAATGACAAACAGGAAAATCCAAATGCAGTTCATGATTAAATAGAGCTATAAACATAATAACATCAAATACAAAGAAACTGAAAGCTAACAGACAATTGAGAGGCACAGAGACAGTACCTAACACCAGCATCGCCAACAATACCGATAGCCATACCAGCAGAAAGACCGGCCAGGCCACAGGAGAGCCCAGAGGAAAGGTGGGCATATCCATCGAACAAGTAATACGATTTAGCCTTGGGGTTAATCCCAGTACTGATGATAACAGCAATGATCAAGCCGTAAATACCCAAAACTCCAGCCATGACAACCGGAACAATCGATTTCATCACGAGCTCCGGCCTCATGACGCCCATCGACGCCACGCCCACACCGCTCTTAGCCGTCCCGTACGCGGCCCCCATACCTGGATCAACAGTACAAACCCTAGATTAATCGAAAACGAAGGGATCTGATGAAATTGCGGGAAAATCGGATCAAACAAAAAACTGTAAAATTGAGAATTAGAATAGAGAGGAGGGCTTACAAGAGAAGACGAGCGCGGCGGCGGCGCCGAGGAAGCCGAAGAACGGAGCCGTTTCATCGCCACTGAAAGTAGACATGATTCAGATTTGGATCGGCGCAGATTCGAGGATTGGGAGAGAAGTAGAAGAAGACGAATAGTGAAGAGTTTCGCGAGTTGAAAAAAACACAGCGAGTACGGACGGATACGACAGGTAGGAAGTTTCGCGCTGCTTGCCCTTACCATGTATTGTAGTGTAACCATATCTGTATCCGATCTGCGAAACTTGGGCTTTGGGCTCAGCCTTTTGTATTGAGCTTTGGGCTCAGCATCTCGTAATGGGCTTTGTCTCTGGACCAAATCCAAGTTTCCTACTATTCAGGCCTACCTAACTGTCCAACTCAATATCATACAAAACCGAAATTGTCAATTCTAAACAATCCTGATAAAGTGTTAAATATGTTGGTTATGTTATACATAGTGTGTTCAATCGTGTTTGCATTAGCGTAACCCATTGCGTTACCATGTTAAATGTGATGGGTTCATAAATGTATCGTGTATGTGTAATTTATTCGTGATTCTTCGTGTACACTGACAAGTTTCGGCACAAATTGACACGTACACCCGAATTGCTAGTAGTCAATTTGATTTTCAGAGAGGCACAATCATCACTGTGAGTTGGACCCCTCCACTCAACTGTGACCATCATGCCATCTATTTTTTTCCCATTCATGCCTAAGCTAGGAGATGACCCATTAATATTGGACTGAACTTACTCATCAATGTGTACATCCAATGGACAACTTACAACTATATCAAAAACACACACACAAGCTAATTTGAATTCTGTGCCCATTCCTCCATTTTTGCTCTCTGACTCTGAGGCATATTATAAATCATCAACTTTTGTCCATAATTGTTGTGTTGTGATCAAAAATATGTACACCAATACCATGAGTATTATTCAAGTTCAACCTCCTACACTACTCTTCATATATATATGTATGATCATTCTGTTATCACAAACTATCAATTTGTGTGTAATTGAAACAATCACTAGCATTTCAATTTATGATGATATTATATATGTAAATTAGCTATAGTCAACTCTTGATGAACATGATGATCAATCATAGCATATCATAGAAATGGCAAATTACTAATAGAAAAGGCATGAAAATTTTGCATCAATTGGTGTTATCAGTGAAATATGTAGTATAATTATGGTGTTCTCAGTGATATTCTTAGGGTTAGGGGTCTAGAAAACCAGCAAAGTAATGTTAATTATCTTAAGGGAGCAATGATAGTTTAGGAGAGACACTGGGCTCGCAACTCCACCAAGAAGCTTATGTTTTACACCACACACCATATATAGCCATAGAAATTAGCAAGTAACTTCTAGAGGATCTTATTAGGATGGATGGGGACCTACCTTCCAATTCTTATCTTTTTGCTTGTTACACTACCTATTTATATTTAATTTCAAGACGCGTTAATAAATAAAAACATGTCACCATTGAAGTAATCCATGTTTAATTAAAAATAATTGAAGCATACTCTCAATTTCTTTGGGAGTAAGTGTGCACGCTCTTCATGTTGTCAAGTTGTATAAAAGATCAAAGTCGACAAAGATAATCTAAAAAGTAAAGTACGAGAAGTCAAGTCGTCATTTCAATGTTTAAAAAGAATCAATAAAATGTAGATCACTTATTTTAACGTTGTGTAATAAATTATGAACAATAACCTAGTTTACATCATACCATATCGAACAACTATATACGATGAGTGACCTCAATAAAGAATCGTTACACTAACTTTCACATCAACCCTTGTACATCTTGCTCCTTATGAAATAGTTTGGTTCCTATATATATTATTTTTCCTGTTTGTTGTCTTTCTATGCTGTAACTAGAATCTTATCGTATTCTTTCTTATGACATATACAAATATGAAGTGATAAAACAAGTTTCCATGCAAGATTTTATTGCAAAACTAACAATTAAAATTGTGAATGGACAAAGATAAAGGAGAAGAAATTAAAGAGTGACGTAAGTAATTAAAATAAAGGGTAGTTGGGGACAAAAAAAACGGAAGCCATGCATGCGCAATCGAGCGGTCCTCACATTCTCAAAACTCCAACACAAATCCTTATAATTATATATATCTCTCCCACCTCTCACACCTCACTGAATTTTTACTCTTTTGTCTACGTCTTCTTCAGCGTCTTCAACCAAATTCTCTCAGGTAAGCATATATATATCAATGTCCTAATTGTTGCATGTAACCAACAACTTTTCATTATAATTATTTTATGTTTCTCATCATTTTCTAATTTCAAGAAGGAAAGTTCATAATTATGGTTCTTTGCCGGTTTCTGAGAAGATCATGCTGCTCTTGAAACTTGACATGCATGCATGTGAAACAAAACATCAGTTTCTTGTGTTTCCTTTTGATGACATATAAACCAGAAACACCTGAGAAAAGTTCCTGAGATTCTCTCGTAACCCGTAGAAAATGTTATTATCTCTCGATTTCACAGCGAGAGACACAGGTGCGAACACAGCAGACACGAGTCAAGATCCATTAACGAAACAAGAAACTGATGATCAGAGCTAATAGTTTTTGTATATTTGTGTGTGGTGAGCACTTTTTGTTCAAGAAATGTCAGATGTGTGCTGTGTAAATTGCAGACAAAGAGACAAAAAGGGCCAGAAACATTCCTCCCTAGCTCTTTTCACGATCATTGATCGATATAAGAGAGAGAGAACTGTTTCTTTATCCACTTTCTTTAATCATCTTTCTGGTTGCAAACTTATCATCTCATGGATCGATACTACGGTCTCCATATATATCTTTTGCCTTCCCAAAAAACGCGTCCATATAGCTGCAGTAAGTTAAAGTGCACAACAAATACATATAAGTTGAGCAAAATTAAGTTTCATACAAAAGGGTTCAATGAAAAAGTGTAAACGAACGAAACAAATGTCTAAACAGACACTAATGACAAACGTCTGGAACACATGTTACGTGTCAGGAGAGGTGGAAGGATTGATATCATACTCTATCTTCTTCTCAGTTTATTCTCCATTCAAATCTTGACGTATTTTTAGTACTATTTCAAAATATTAATAACATATTTCGAAAACAAAATGGAAGAAGTAAGTGCAAAATTAAGTATTAAAACGTCAAATGTGTTGAGAGGTAATTAATGAGAAGTTAATCACAGTTAGATCTGTGATTGTATACTTAGTTTGTGTCATATATAATTAGGTTTTTCGATAAATTTATCTTTTTCTTCTTGGGCATCAGTTGACTGATATAACCTTATATCAGTTGCACTAATCAGGTGATGACACCTCATTTAAAATCATGGATCCGGGCGGGTCACTCCGCTCTCACAAATCCACTTGGGTGGGTATAAGTGATTTTAAATGAGGTGTTATTACATCATTGGCTTTCTTAAGTTGTGACTGATGTAACCTTATATCAGTCAACTGATATACATTTTACCCTACATATATATGGGTTTAATGTATATCAGTTAACTGATATAAAGTTATATCAGTTAAACCAATAAGGTGATGACACCTCA
>JAYMTA010006780.1:0-10115 GCA_036897625.1 Pelargonium cotyledonis
ATCTTGACCGATAAAGATAATCTGACAACATTTACTATATTTATTGGTACGCCTAATTTATGAGTAGGCAGGAGAAAAAATGTTATAAGCTGACAAGTTGTCTCACAATTGCCCATCTTCTCTTTTGTCAGAATTGAAAAACGAAAAAAAATCTGATCTAAACCGCCAGGTTTTTAGCTGCTGACATCTTTAAATTATTTTACCACATTTAATTTAACCTTTATTTGTCAGTAAATCATAATTAAAATCTGTCAAATTTTTAGCTGCTGACATCTTTTAATTATTTTACCATACACAATCTAGTTTTTATTTGTGGATAAATTATAATTAAAATTTGTCTCGATTTCTAAAAGTATAACAAAAATAAAACGCAAATTTAAATTTAAATTTAAATTTAATTTGAAACTTTATATATGTCTGAAATAGTCAATTTAATGATATATCATTTTAATGAACCAATTTGTATTAAAAAAATTTATTTAAATATTAAAGCAGATATACAACATGATATTGCAAAAAAGAAAAAAAAAATCTTCCTTTCTAGGGATGGTCATGACGTGGGGAAAACCCGCAACCCGCAAATACCCGCCCCGCGTGGGGAGGAAAATCCCCTCTTAAATGAGGAATGGAGATGGGGAATATTATAGTCCCCATGCAGGGAATGAGGATGGGGACGAGTATGAATGAATCCCCATGAGAAAAACCCTATATATATATGTGTGTGTGTGGTTTTACATATTTAAATAATCAATATTTTGATAATTGTATTTAAGTTTTTATTTGGAGTATTTATGAAGTTTAATTAGAATTTTAGTTCATAAAATTTGTAAAATTGAAATTGGTGTGTTGTGTTTGTAAAACTTGTAAGTTTCATATATTCGTTGTGTGTAGTGCATAATATGTTTTACTATATATATTACGTTTATGGGATACTAGTGATTATTGGGATACTAGTGATTATTGAGTTACTATCTCAATTCTATACATATTTGTGTGACTACAATTTCAATTTGTACTTTATGTGTTGTAAATTTATATTTTTCATATATGTTGCAAGGGCAACACATGCTTAAATTTTAATAAGAACGTGAATTTAAGTTATGAAGTGGAAGTTTTAACATTTTAAAAAGTTTACATTTATATTATGTATTGTTCGTGGGGATTTATTTTCCCCGTGGGTAAAACTCGATGGGGATGGGTACGGGGATGGGGATAAATATCATTCCCCATGTGGGTATGGGGACAGGGACGGGGAGAATTTTTTATGCGGGAATGGGGATGGTATTTGCACTCCCCGCCCCATACCCATCCCACGACCATTCCTATTTCATTCTATTATTTGAAATTTTATAATTTTTCAAATTCAAACCACAAGAATCAAGTCACTTGGTGATTTATATTTAAAAAAAAAAAAAGGTCACTTGGTCACACAAATGAGTTGCTTTCATATTAAAAATAGCATTTTGCCAAAATACAACGGTAGTAACAAGTGCACACAATTAAGTGCAGAACATATATATTACTCAAATACAGAAACAAATAATATAATACCATATTTATGTATGTTCCCACAATTAGTGGCAGCAATGAAAATAGGCTTCATTTTGGTTTGCTAGCGGCCTCCGCTATCAACGAAAACGCACGTTCCAAGCATGACTTATACTTGTGATGAACTATGAAATCTTTCTCGCATCCAATTGAAAGTGTCAGCTTGTTCATGTAACTCATGATGCCTATTATTAGGCTCTGCACAAAACAAGTTACATTTAGCACTAAAGCAAATGTGACAAGGTAAAAGATTTGATCATCATATTAATTCCGAATCTTAAAGTTGAGCTACAAAAAAGAAGTATTTCTCTAATTGAGTTTCGAATCCGAGACCTAAAAGAATATTCAAATCGCCTAAACTTACAAGTCTTGATAAACAATTTTTTTTTTTTGTTACATTAGCATAAAAGCGTATATTAGTTTTAGGGTACCTCAGGTACACCGGACACCGTAAAGTACAAGCCACTGACTGGGTGATTTGCCAAAGAAACTTGTTCAACCGGTCCAATTACATGTGAAATAGCTAGGCTTGAATTCTTCAACGAGTTGTGCACATCTTTAGCTACGGCCTGCAATGCGCACATCATTGCATAAACACAGTCAACAAAGAGAACACGAAGTAGTTTTGAAGGTAATTTGTTATCAATTACCTCAGAGCCTTGCAGTTTTCTCTTTAACTCGAGGAATTTGGCGGTTAGGACAAAACCTAGAGAGCTTTTCTTGGTATTGATATCGTTATGTGTTTTGAACACGAATTCAAGCGGGTTTAAGGAGTCTGAATCTGCGTATGTGGTTACCGGTATGTGCAAGAACGCAAATTGGTTTCCCCATATTGGGGTAGAACCTGCTGATGGTTTCAACATTTCCTTCACAGACTTGTATCCTTGACCCATCCTAGTGTTAAACAACACTATTGCTGTAATGTTGTTGGCTCCCGAAGAGTCTTCTACTGCTTTCATGTATAATCGCGTCCCCAAGAATAGTACTCCGGATATTACATCATTTACGGTCTGTCAAAAAATACTCACTTGTTAGTTGTTATTGCACTCTACATTACTTCTGTTGGAATATAATATAAAAGTATATACGAGAACTTCGACTATTTGTTTGAGTTTTGAATTGAGACAAATCTCTAACATAATATCATAGCCTTACTAGCAAAATGTCAAGGTTTCAAATTCTAACATCTGACTTGCACGTAAGGGGGTTGAAATATAATATAAAAATATAAATGAAAACTTCATCTATCAATTTGTTCTTTTATAGATGAATTGGTTTCAAACATGGTATCAGACCTTGACGCCGGACTTGCACTAGAAAAAGAGTGTTAGAATATTATATAAAAATATAAACGGGTATTCCAACTATCCGCTTGAGTTAGTTCTCTAACAGCTACAACAACGTTAGCAAAAACTTGTTAATCAATCCAACTTACCACCCCAAGATTTGACTTAATTTGTTTGATCTGATCAAGAGAGAACACAATGGTGGTGTTTGTCTTCGGCATGTACTGCACCAAAGGATTCCCAGATCGTATCGGCGACGTGTTGTCCTCGAACAAGCTCTTCATGAGGCTGCCTCCGAAATCGGAGAGTGTGTGGTACACTGAGGAGATAAACTTAGGCACTGTAGTCGTCAAAAACCTATCGTTCTTGTTCTTGGCGAACCCACTGGACTGAGACACGCGCAACGGAAATCGCACAGGAAGAGAAGGATTAGCAGCGTTTTGCAGACAAGAAAGAAGAGCGCCCATGAGAGAGTAGCCGTCGCCGAGTGAGTGGTGAATCTTGAACACGACCGTGCCTGCCGCGCAGCTCGTCGGATACTTTATGATATGGAACTCCCACAACGGTTGGTTTTGCGGGAGCTCCTCCATTCCAAGATTTGTCAAGTACTCGTCGAAGCAGCCGTCGTAGGACTCCGGTGACAAGCCGGCGGGGAATTTGACGTACTTGACATGGTTCACGAGCTCCACTTCTACTCTCTTCCAACGCCTGGATCCGTCCGTGTCCGTAACCTGAAAAAAAATCTAAACTTATAAATCATACCTAATAAAGTGACGTCACTTCATCAATTAACACTCATACCCGCTTCCCCAAATTCAATTCTTTTGACTCTTAGCTGAGAGCACTAAAGGATACAAAATTTTCATTTTGTGGGACAAATTGTAGGAATAATTTTTAATCAAACTATTGTAACAAAAAATAAAAATATTGTGGGAGCAATAATTAAAATTTTATCAAGTAATATAAACAAATACAAAAGTTTTCGTGAACAAATACAAGAATTATAGTGAAATAGTTTTATATTTTGGGGTCAGCTTCACCCATTGCAGTCTTATCCGTTCTTGATTGAAAGTCTCAGTTAATAAACGACTACCGAAATTTCAAGTACTTATTAATGGCCTAGAGTTAGTTAATAGTGGACAAAAAAAGAGAGAAAAAATATTTGGAGCACGCGAATGCAACGAAAAGAAGTAAAAATAGAAAGTAGTACCATGATCGACGAAAAGCGAGGAGTGATGGGGAGGAACACATCGTTGAGAAGGGTCAAGGTTGGTGAATCATCAATGGGAACTTCTGATTCCAAGACTGCAATGACACATAACGAAAGCACAGAACTGTTGAAATATTGGCCAACAGGGCTCACAGGCTCTAGCTGCTCATATTCCATTTTTGTGATTCTATGATTTTCCATGTTGCAGAAGCTGCTGTATATATACAACTCCTAAACGAAATTAATAGAGGTAGATGGAGTAGATAGGTTTAATGTGCATCCATTGCATTGAAACGGTTTGTCTTTTTTCTTTCTCCATAAGGGCTTAGTCGGCAACTAAGGTTGAGGAACTAGGCCAGAATATAGTAAAATTTTGAATAGGGAAGACCAGTTTATGTAGTTCTGTTTAATATGCATGTAAATATGTTCGCTTGGATTTTTATTTATTATTTTTTTAATTGTAAAATCCAATGTTAAAAAAAGTTAGATTTATTGGGTTTAGGAAGGACAATGGAACATATTCTCATATTATGTCTCTGTTTTTGTTCCATTCGTATCCTGTCCCTGTTTCCACAACTTTCTCTATTATTTATTTTCGTTCCGTTTGGATATGTAGAATATTCATTTCTCGTGCCTTTCTTAACTTAATATTATTAGAAAGTTAATTTCTTTTATGAAAATACTTACTTTAAGCTAATAGGAACACATACATGTCACTACAAGAAAAATACTTATCAGCGACGGAATCAGCTACGTGTCGAAAACCGTTATTAATCAACGAAAAAATTAGCTACGGTTTGAAAATTGTTGCTAATTAGCTACAGAATCAGCTACGAAATTGATTCGTCGCTGATCAACGACGGTAACGACTGTCATACTGTCAAAAATTTAAGTGGGAACCATGGTGCCAATTCTTTTTTATCTGCAACGGATTTATCGCGTTACTGAGTTAGTCGACGGTTGAATAAGTGGGACGACATTGTATCATTTAGTGTTTTTTAATCAGTGACGGACTGTCTGTCGCTAATAAAGACCATAACCTGAGCCTCTCTTTCCTTATTTCATCTCTCTCTCTCTCTTTCTTTCTTTCTCTCTCTCTCTCTCTCTCTCTCTCTCTCTCTATATATATATATCTGTCTCTCTCTCTCTCTTTCCTCTCGGTCAAGCTCCCCCTCCCACAAATTTCCGACGAGATTCCGGCCACAAACGTAGGTTTTCTTCACTAATTTTAGATAGGTTTGTTAGTTAGGGGTACGAGTTCATTTTGAACCGAATATATATGGGACATTGTCGTCGTTAGGGTTCACTGGATCAATGATAATTCAGGCACGAGACTCCTCTCTTTTTTCTCTCGATAATTCTTCGTTCCCATTGCCATTTTCGGCGATTTCCCAGCCACAAAGGTATGTTTCTTCACTCATTTTAGTTAGGGTTTTGTGACTCTAAGTTAGGGTTAGTTTTTGATAGCCTCTCCCTCATCCTTTGCCGCAAAGTGCTTACCGGAGCTGTTGTTTTTTCGTTACGGTGAGGGCGCCTACTATAGACAGGGTTCCTGTGAGAGGAACCAGTGGTGTGTCCATCACGAGTTGGGGCGTCACGATAGAATTGAGTTGGGCGGTGTGTACAATCTGCAGGTATAGAGGGTACTTCCACTCCTGTGCCCTAGGCCAAAGCCGTGGGAGAAGGTGGATGCACACCCTCAGCTGAGCAGCAGGGGATGTTAGACCAATAGATGCTGGGGCATCCAAGGAAGCGCGCATGACTTCATTGACATGGTCAGTGAAGACCCTTATGACATTTGTGAGGCCTGCCACGAGGGGGTATTCACCAAGGAGTGCAGGTGTGACCCCTTAGGGGGTCTTGGAAACTGAGAGGTGCCCACTGCCCTGGTGGCAAAGTTGGACCTGTTGCGATCAAGGTTCTCGCGTAGATTAGGGAGGTCATGGTTTAGCTCCTCATGAATTTGCTTTCTACTCTCATCCACCTGGCCAGTGCGAGAGTTGATTCGATCCCCTAGCCTATCTTGGGCGGATAGGGCTGAAGTAGTGACTTTCAACCTCGAAGTGGCAAGGTTCATCATAGGAGGCGGGATCTTAGTGTCTGCATGGATGAGGCTGGTGCAAGTGAGAGCATTGTCAGGGACTCTCTTGCGCCTATTAGCAACCATGTGAGAGTTATGTTGTCTTTGAGCGGTTAGGGAACATTGGCTTTCAGAAAGTTCCCGGTAATAGAAGCAAACTGATGTGCTTGTTTAGACTTTATGTCAACGCAAACACACTAGGAGTGTCTTATTGTCCACTTGAGATAAGGTAACTAGCCTAGTATTCAACTTATTTGTCAAAATTCTTCTAAGTGTCAAATCCCTAGTCTTGTGTGCTAAGGTATTGTGGGTAAGACCTTAAATCTTAAACCTCTTTTCTAGCTAAGGTGTCTTCGAGTGAAGCGAATCTAAAGCCTACGTGAAGACAAACACACCAAAAGAACAATTAACCTGGGGTGGTATTACCAGGACTCTTCCTCAGGCGTGAGAATAAATCCTGGTATGGTAAGTACAAATACTCTAAGAGCTATTCTAGAGAGAGAAAACTAGAGATTGAAGTAAATATGGAAAATGAAGTGAAGAGAGATTATGATCAAGATCCCTTCCTATTTGGAAGAATGGGGTATTTATATGTTTCTTACCACATTGCGACATATGCCTTGACTTGACTAGTTGATGGAGATGTGAGGCCCATCAAGGCTCATTTGGCATTTCAAGCCTAAACGGCCCATTGTCGACTTTTAGCACATTTGTGGTGTTGGGATCATTCTTTCCCTTGGATGCATTGCTCTTGCGTCCCAAGGAGGCGGATGCGTTCCGTGAGCCTCTTGTGAGGTGCGGACTCGCCAAGACCCTTTTGTGAGCTAGTGCATCACGAGGCATAGTCATGGGTGCTCAGGAGTGTTGATTGTGCTCTACCTTAAAACTTGTGCTACGTCTAGAGGCTTGAGTGATAAGAAGGCTCGCCAAGACCCTTTTATGAGCTAGTACCTTGCAAGATACAGTTGTGGGTGCTTTGGAACGTTGAGGTTGTGAGAGCTTGTTAGAGTGTCTCGAAGATGATTAAGTGAGGTTGGAGCCTTGTTTTATCCTTATAAGAGTGCTTGGAGTATTGGGATATCATTCGGGGTCGAAGGGGTCAACTGTTGAGCGTTGGAGTCACAAAACGTGCAAAAGGGGATTGAGCATGTGCATTGTAGCAACAATGTTGCCTCATTTCCTGGGCACATCGACCATAAACTAGATATTGTATCTTTTTATGGTCTCCTCGTTTGTGGTAGACTTTCCCAAGGTGTGTTAGACTCTTTGGATGGTGTTTAGGCTCGCTGAAAGTTGTCATGCTCGTTGAAATGTGTTCGGCTCACTTGGACCATTTGTAACTTCTTTTCAACCTTGTCATGCTCATGAGATACTTAGAAGGATTCTGAGATACCATAGCCATGTTTGAGCTGCTCAGTCAGGGGTCTAGCGCATAAGGTAGGTTCATACACGAATGAGCTCTTCAAGCCACCTGATGGGAAAAATAGGTCTTGGAGGCTTCTAGTAAGCCAAACATTATGGTGACTTGAGCTTAGGTTCCGTACTGAGCATGGGCTCTTGGACCTAGGTGACATTCACCTGCCACGTGTTTCCTTGTTAGTGGTTCTGAGACTTAAGATTTTTTAGGTAGAATCAGAGGGTATTTATACTAACCCTACACTTGTTCCACGTTTCGACGTGTGATTAGTCGATAGTGAAATAAAGTTCACTAAGGTGACTTGGAGTTCTAACTTTTGGGCGCACTATGCATGGGTGCTGGGCGAGGCCAACAATTATTGTAGATCCCTTGTGTGTCAAGGTGCATGTCGACACCCCTAGAAGCCTCTACCGCATGAGTTAGCGTCATGGAGCTTCAAGTCATGCGAATAGGGTCATTGCTTTTCGGGCGCACCGTTCACAGGTGACAAGCGAGTCAGTGCGCTTCTGTACCACCCTTGTGCGCTGATGGCATATGATGAAAATCCTAAACGTCTTTACAGCTTGGGGTAGCACTATAGAGTTTATAGCATTTGAAATGTCACTTAGACAATCCAGAGTGATAAAATGACTTGGGGGGCTACCCTGGGTAGCAAATTTGCTCGCATGGATCCCTGATCTTCCTAGGCCTTCGAATCAAATACC
Organism: Pelargonium cotyledonis; assembly: GCA_036897625.1. Lineage (NCBI taxonomy): Eukaryota > Viridiplantae > Streptophyta > Magnoliopsida > Geraniales > Geraniaceae > Pelargonium > Pelargonium cotyledonis. The sequence goes on from JAYMTA010006780.1 coordinate 8,246, forward strand.
TGATCCTATTAGAGAAATGCATGACTTTGGCCTTGGGTCTGACCACTCTTGCGACAATGTTAGATATATGACAAACTTAGGCTTTGGCCAAGAATGCATATAGCTAAGTTGTATCCAACACTGTTGCGATATCCAAAGTGCTATTGCGATAATGCTGGGTACCATGATGCGTGGGGATGGTTGATGCACTTGGGCTTTGGCTAACAATTCCTTTTGACATGACAACTTCATGTTATCTCATCTTTCTTGGTTTGACATCCTTTTTGGTTTGCCAACAACTTTATCTTACCACTTTTTTTTTCTATGAACTTGATTGTGGTTGACATTGTTGACGGACATACATTCGACGATCAAATGTATATTGAGCTTCGACACAAAGTGATGGATGGGGCATGACAATGGAGTTGGGCGCGCTGGGATGGAACACATTCTGGAAGTATGTTTGCACAACCTGAGTCTGGTAGGTAAGTTTGTAAACCGTGATCTAAGACCTAATCAGATGTAGCATACGAGTGGGCTATTTGGATGAGTGACGGACAAAATCATACTCAACTTCTAACTTTACAATTATTTATTATATAAAGCCACAATACTATTAGTTAGCCCACATACTAAACTGGTTTAGTTGTTTACTTAAATCGTGTAATAAATGATCTCAAAAAAAATCATGTAATAGATTGCCATTAAAAAAAATCATGTATTAAATTGAGCATTAGTTTATTTTTGTTTACTAAAGAGAATGAATTAAACTTTCTAGCATATTAAAAGTACTATTTTCACTTAATTAAATAACAAAAAAATTGGTCATGTGTTAGGCACATGACCTGATGAGTGGAAATTCTGTTAAATATAACTGAATTATTGGACGAAAAGATCTTTGACTTAGTTCAGGGCACCCAATAGTTTGAAGCAATACTTGAGGGTATCAAGGATTAAAATGTGTACACTTGATGGGTAGTATGTGTAATTTTTCCTAACAATAATACATAGAGGTGGTGGTGCATTTTAGCAATTCTCCTCACAAATCGATAATGAAGGCACTAGAGGCAGAAAGTGTCACTGTCAACGCCACCACCAATCCTTACGTCGATGCCTCCTTCTATCTCAAGTGGAGGCCCATCACCAAGGGAGAAAGTCCAGACGATTTTGCTAATGATAGGCTAGTGGCCGACGCGGTGGATCGAATCAGGGACGCCGTCAATTTAATTTTGTTAGAACATAATCAATGAATTTTGAATTTTGTAGAAACAAAGTAAAATTTAAGAAATCGAGTGAAATAAATAAAACCGTTCGTAACTAAACTTATTCTCGTAACAATGAGTAAAGTTTTAACCCTTGTAAAAGTATAAAATAGTATCGGAAAGAGCATCCAATGTGTTCCCAATGTTCTTGTAATTCCTTTGGCTATTTATTTTCGTAGTAGGTCAAACTTTCAACTGCTCATTGTAGGTCTAAATAAATTAACAATAATGTATATTCATTCATTAACCCTACCTGCCCTTCGAAATCTTTTGATTAGATAAGGCGTTAATAGCTATTGACGCTATAGCTATTACCTACACGTGGCATGTGGTTTACAACAAGTATTTATTCTTTCACAGCAACTAATTAATTAGGTAGACCAGTACGTAGATAGGTAGCCATTAAATTGTACCATATAATAATGTTATGTTACATGCACAACTCATAATTGCTTTGCTCTTATTTTTGACAAGCAACGGCAATGACCAGTCGAGGATCCCGCTGTTGAAAGTGAAGATGAAACTACCTCCATTTTAAATTAAACTACTTTTTTCTCTCGACGGTTTTGTGATTCATTAGTTTTAATTATTTTAGAGTGAATAAAATTGTATACTCTCCTATATGTGAG
>JAYMTA010006781.1:0-10114 GCA_036897625.1 Pelargonium cotyledonis
ATATATACAATATTTTTACAGTTTTGATAATATTATAGTGAATGTTGATAGATTATTAGTATTACCTAATAGATGAGTTTTCCTAATTAATTGTAAAAAAATTCAAATTTTTGAAATAATTTTTTTAGCATAAAAGTGGTGAGGTGTCAACCTCATATGTATTCTCACCACTTTTAATACTAGTAGAGTAGGATTTTAAAGAGATAAGTTTGTTATTTTGTATCTCAAAATCTTTAAACCATAACTTTAACTCAACTAAACCAAACATATATTTTTACATGAGAAGTGACATATCAACTTGCCGTCTTGATTAAAACATTGTAATAATATTAAAAAAATCTGAAGGGAAGTAGAAACAATATTAATGAAATCAAAACGTTATATTACGCGTAAACCAAATCTAAGCTAACACGAAATCAACTTTTTTTTTATACAGAAAGGTGTCGAAATCATTTTTTGCAACAACCTAAAAGGGTATATATAGAAGGAACCAATAGTGTAAAGTGGTCTCTAAGACCTCTTCCCACTCATGGATTAACCAAAACGAAATCAAATAATCCAATAACAAGTTAGCTATCAAAGCTAGAACGTCAAGATCACTCAAATGAGAAGCATTGACCGCAAGCTGGTCCTCCCACGGCTACCTCCATCCATCCTTCCAGATTGAACCGTACGATAGCCGCAATCTCTGTTGATGATGCTGACACCTAGATCCGTATGTCTCCTACGTACCAAACACAATCCGCAACTCAGAAGAATACAACCACCAATGAGGTCGAACCAAATGCCAATCTCCCTCCTTATAGCCGCCACTTAACGTAACCTTAGCCACCACATACAAAAATCCTAATCGTTCTTCAAAGCCCTATAGCATTATACTCCTTAGAGAGAAATACCACTATGTTGCCGAAAACAGCCCAAAGAAATCCTAGCTGCTGCCACCAATCGCCTAGAGAGAGCTAGGGTTTTTTCCGAGTTTAATAGATTTAATCATTGTATTATAATTAGACATAACTTATTGATCATATTTTTAAATTTAAATTCCAAAAAAGTAAAGTATTCGAGTTGATTTCACTGTGTAAATAAATTTATATATTACAAATATTATTAATAGAATGTCCATTCACATAAGCAAGACCCAACACGTTATTTGGAGAAGGAGTCTTGAACTCGACATTATTTGAAAAATAAGTATTTACTTAAATTGTTATTATCTAATAGTATAGTTTCCTATCTTGTATATTTTCATGTAAGTTGAAACTTTATATAAAAGATCAACCATTGTACAAAGACTATACAAATAACGTTATTCTTTTATCACAATACAATTTCTTTATTCTATTACCTTTTCTCGTAAATTTTACTTTTCATAAGTGGTTTTAATGAAACATAACCGATCCAACCATACCGGTCGTGATCATCCTAATTTGGAGATTAAGGTTCCGGTCTGCTTCTAGTCCTCTAAACTCTCCGAATTGCTATGCGAATCTGAGACCCAAAAAGAAAACGACAGGTCGTTTATTGTCTCAAATAGAAATAGTACTTGTCACAGTAGAATCCGTAAGTTCAGCAAGGAGCAGTTTCGAATGAATTTTCCCGCAAGAATTGCAGAAAGATTGCCTCTTCTCAGTGTTCCTCTCAATCTCAGAGGTGCTCATTAAGCCACCGCAAATTTCAGCTTCTCTGTGTTTTCTGTTCCAGTTAACAAGACCAACTGGGTCGTGCCCTTTTGGGCCTTCAGGTCCGGCCTCCAAGCTCGGGTTCGTGCCATTTCTGAACCAGAAGAGAAGGCTGGGAGGGGGGGTTCCCGAAGAAGATGGCTATGGGTTTTGAAGATTCTGATGTTGTGGGCTTGGAGGTGAAGTTGGGAGTGGTTCGTCCAGCAACTGAAGCTCACGCCCAGGAGGCAATCGGAGCTCTCAAAGCTGGGAAGGTCATTGCTGTTCCCACAGATACGCTCTATGGTTTTGCTTGTGATGCTTGGTATGCCACTTCTTGTTGCTATTTTCTCTGTGAGTTGCAATGGAGCAGTAAAATGAAAAACTTTCTCATGGGTTAGCTTGCTTGTGGTATATTTTCATTGCAATACTACTCTTTGATTGTCAGCTATTTCTGTCTACTCTTATTATGGATTTGTTATGATTAGAACATGTAGCGACCAATTTTTTTTATTTTTTTTTTCCCTTATCTGGGTTAGGATTGATTCGATTGAATATAGAAGATTAGAGGCTAAAATCTGTTGATACTTCAAATACCTTGACGTTTATTTACCCTTAAGTTCACTGCCCACAGGACTCTTATTTGGCAAGATAGGAGAGAGGTTAGCTAAAAATTACTGTACCATTGTAATAGTATAGTTTCTGCAATAAGCTTTTGCCTTTTGCATTTGATTTCATTTTTGTTTGTTTGTACCTACGTTGAGTTACTTGAGTACTATCTTAGTTCCCTTGACTCTAAAAGTGGCCATGTGTGGTGACATAGTGTTACATCCAACCAGCATGAAGTTGATTGGGAACTCATTTGAGTGGCATTTGATTTATACGAGTGTTTGTGGTAAAAATGCTTTTGGGGAGGGCTAGGCAAGATGGGAAGAGTGTGTTCGTTGACAAAATTACTCTTACTATTATGTTCAGCTTAGAGAATTGCAGTCTTTGGGTAGGGTTTGGCTCAATGTAGGAGATTGCTAAAAGTTGTGAGCAATAGCTTCACATGCTTCTCATCACTGAAAATTGAACTCATCTTGTCCATTCTGCGCTCCATTCATGAGAACCTAGGACATAACAGCAATAATTTAGCATTTTATTAAACTATGTGCTGCTTTATCAGAGATTTAAAAAGATAAGATTTCTTGTAAGCAATCTAGGCAATGGAGCAGTCTCTAGAAGTTCTAAAATCGGCTGATTGATTACAATGTTCTATGAGAATTCTTGCAGATTGAAGTCTGCCTCAGTTTCGTATGTGCATTATTTGTTAAGGCTTGATTTAAGTTTGTTGGTGTTATGGATGTAGTTCTTTGGAAGCAGTTAATAGGATATAAAAGGACGCAAGCATACAAGCCCTCTTGCTATTTGTGTTGGGGATGTATCCGACATAAAGCGTTTTGCTGTGACAAACCATTTGCCTCATGGCTTGCTTGGTTCCCTCCTTCCTGGACCTGTCACTGTTGTACTAAGCCGAGGTATATAACTTGTGTGCTTTTCTGGATAAAAATGACACTAGTATTTTAATATGCCCAATAGAGTCTTAAGCTTGACAATAGACTGTGTTTGACATTTGTCTTGCTTAAGTTGACTTTTGACATTTTGTAGGGGACTCGAGTATGCTTGAGAAATCCTTAAACCCAGGATTAGATAGTGTAGGAATCCGAGTGCCTGATTGTAACTTTATCAGGGTCATTGCCCATGGTTCAGGTAGTGCCCTGGCCCTTACTAGTGCAAACTTTAGTGGACAGCCAAGTAGCGTCTCCATCATGGATTTTGAGAACCTCTGGGAACAATGCGCATATGTTTATGATGGAGGTGTGCTTCCTTCGGGGCGTGCAGGGTCAACTATTGTTGACCTTACCAGGCAAGGGAAGTACAAGATTCTTAGACCTGGAAGGTGAGCTTTTTAATTTTAACCATTTCAGCACATTCTTATTGTAGGTGTTCAACAGTGATATATTAGAAATATGGAATTTTTTGAATGAATTGTTGGAAATACAAAAAGCAGATGAAGTGGTGAGGACTTTTGGTCCGGATCATGATGTCCAAAAGGGTATATGTAGTTATGCAATAGACATGAAAGAAACGAATCTCTTAAATGCCGTAGGACTATTTGGATAGTTAGAACTTGAATACTCACTTCTTTGGGGTCCTTTTGTCCATGTTATCTTCGTCTGACCAATGGAAATATCTAATTACAGTATCATTATTAGTAAGTTCTCATTACTTACAATTAACTGTGTTCAGTGCCTTGTGTTTGCAGTGCAAACGATGAGACTGTTGCGATTCTTGAAAGGCATTCTCTGTTGGAGGAAACCGCAGCTGGTTAAAAAGGTGATTAGCAATCTATTTACAACTCCACTACTTTATAGACTAACCGGTGAGTTACATATGCAAGTAAAAGACTCTGGTCAGGCTTTGAAAAATGTTAGGACTATGTTTGCATCATTTTATCTTTGTGAATTGAATTAAATTATATCCTCAAGTTTTACTTGGGATTTCTGCGTGTCCTTACTTCTTTTCTCGACATCCTTTTAATTGTTGATGTTGCTTGTGATTTGGCATAATTTATCGCAATCTTCAGAATTGATAACATGTATAAGTAGTAGTAGTAGTTGTTGTGAAATGTATGAATCAAATGCTTACCGGAGAAAAGTTACGAATCTTCATTTTGACAAGGCTTGTACAAATGTATTCAAAGACTAGAAGTTTTGCTCTCTATTGGGCAAAATCTTACCAACATACGTGTCGGAATGTATCTAATGCATTATTTACAGTAGCCTTCTTCGGCTGTAAGTTCTCATATTTTATATACATAACATTTAGTACTCAGTAGCACGCTTAACCAAAATTAAAATATTATGGTTCTATTATGTCTCCTCACTTTTACATCAATTTTAGCTGGATTTTGATTTTGTTCGAGGTGTTCAATTCTCTAAGTTGGGTGGGGTGGAGTTTTGTGGGATGTTGCGTGTTCAACTCCCACAACTAGTTATCTTATACTTTCTACCACAACTAGTTATCTTATACTTTCTACCACAACTTTCATTAATCTCGACCCATATTATTTTCTTCTAAATATTCAATTTACCATGAACTATTTGTTTGGGGAGATAAAAAATAAAATTAATTTTATACATTTATCAATATGATTAGTTTTAGTGAAATGAGAAAAGAAAAAAGTATTGACATTTGACACAAAAGTGTATTAAATTGGATAGAGCTTTTGTAGCGGTAGGCTCGTGGTGGCAACGGCCCCAACCCTACTTGCACTTACTAGAGTAGTCGATGCATGTGATTTTCTCAACTTTTCACTCAAGAACTATGGCTATGTAAAACACACGCCAATCTTGGTTAGAAGTTCAAGTCCATCCACCTATCAACAGCTAACACGTGGATAAGACAGTCGCTTGCATTGATTGGACACCCTATAGATGGCGGGCCCACTTGCATGTCCTGTTATGAACCCGGCGGGAACATTTACCGGTCACATAAAGATTCTTCCTAATTCAGTCAATGTGACTTTGACTTCCATTTGTGGCCTCTTTTTATATTATTTTTGCATTTAGGCCCTTGAATCTGTTTTCTTGTTTTAAAAGATATTGAAAATATAAGTTTTTTTTTTTAAAAAAATATTTTATTTGAAGGGGAATGTAACTCTATTAATTAAAGCAAACATACCGTAACAAAACATAAACAAAAACTCGTAGGCAATTATAGCCAAGACGTCATAATCACTAAAATCAAATGTACTAGGAAAACTCTTTCCCTCAGTTTGGCTGATGCTCGCAAGCATCCACCCTAACAATCCTTCTTTAATCTGACGAACTATTGACCTTCTCATCATAATTAATCACGAGCTAGTCCTTCCACGACAACCCCCAACCATCCCGATCATGGACCTTGGCGAACCTAAACTGACAGGTTCGTTTGTTGCACGTTTTTTTCTGGACATTTCCTCCATGGCTGCTTCAACCTTCGCTCGAGAGGTACACATCGTGATCGTTAGTCATTCCGCCGAACCCGTAAAAAACGTTGTCGCTGCTCGCTTTTCCACCTACCAATTGTCGCCGCCTAGTCCCTCCACTTGCGACTCTCTTACTGCCCAGATGTGCTGAAAATTAGTCTATACAGTTACAGAATGGAGCGTCCTCCTACCCTTGCACCTATAGCCGTCGCACACTCAAAAATTTAGCCGCCCTTATAATGCTCTAAAGGCACTACACTTCTAAAGCGAAAACGACCACTTTTTAATCGTACATGTTTAAAAACAGAAGTTATTAAAAAAAAGAAAATATTCAATTTGATATAAGAAGTACATCATTCAAATAAATAAAAAATGATCTGTTTAACTGAATTCAGACTAAATTTATTTCATTGGGATTCACCAAATTGTGTAAAACTTACTCTAGTGAATGAAAGTTGACTGGGTATACAAGGAAACAAAAATTCAGTTTTAGACCATAGTAAGAATATGAAAAGTTTAGGGCCAATAGAAGAAATATTTTATTTAAGTGGGCACAATTATATATCAATGCTATTAATTTTAATGAGTTAAATATTTCGAGATCTTTTGAACTCGTTATTATTAATTTGTTGGCCCCTACATTCAGACATTAGCCATTTCGAACTCTGTACTTCAAGATTTTAGTACATTTAGGTTACCCCATGTCACATCACTGATTTTACCATGTCACATGTCTTCTTTTTCAAATCACAAACCCTAGCTTTCCTTCTTTTTCGGAGCCGCCGCCGCTCTGCTGACCGACTCAGCTTCCCGTTTAGCCTCGTTGGCTTTAAGCTGGTACATATCAGCCTCTGTAGTTTTGAGCTTCCCCATTCTTTCTAGCTTTTCTACCTGCTCTTTCATTCTCTGTATGTCCAACATTGTAAAAGAAGATATTTAATGAGATAAATTTTTAGGATGTTATTGTGCGGTTGTGCCTTTGTGGGTGAGAGATTAGGTAAGCAAAACTGGAGGAAAAGAAAATGGGATTCAATTGCATATGCAAATACTCTTTAGCTGAAATTGATATCTAAAATCGACTAGTGAACTATAAATAACATATATTGAAATTCTTATAAGCAGTACAAAATTTACTCAAGATTCATAAACCCATTAATAAAAGAAACAAGTATTGTAGTAGAGTACAATAAAACACATAATCATTAATTTAGCCAACAAAGATGTTCCACGACCTACTCATGGGTGCACCGCAACTCCTGACTACAAAAGTGGAGATACTATCACACAGATGGCGAGAAGCCTTGTCGAAAAATTAACAAAACCCATGAACCAGAAATCGTGTCCGTCGAAAGTGACCAGCTGGATGTACTTTTCCGACGGGCTTCCGGTCATGACCACCAGATTGATCGCCGCAGCCTTGGCCAAAGGCACCGTGACCTTGTAGTAGCTCCAGGTCTGCTGCCGGGACGGCGCCGTGAAAGACAACGGCCGGTCGATGCAGAATGTCGCGTGAACATTGGAGAGGTACAGAGTCATCTCGAACCCCGGACTTCATTATTATTGTCGGTCGGCGGAGCGCCAGAAATGAAGGAGAGTGATTTAGGGAAGAAGACATGTGATGTGACAAAATTGATAACGTGACATAAATGACGTGGCATAAATAACATGGTAAAATCGGTGACGTGGTATGAGGTAACCTGCTATACTAAGTTATTGAGTTAAATATGTCAAAATAATAAAGTACGGGATTTGAGATGACCAATCTTTGAGTGTAAGGCCCAATGAGCCCTAAGAATCCCGAAATATTTAACCCTTTTAATATTAGACTAGTGTTAATGCGATTAGGTGGATTCAGCGGAGATAAAAAAGATGCTCCAAAAACATTTTTGTCACATTATCGGTTGCTACCAAATAAAACAGATTCATCAAAATTGGTCGAAAATCCTCCTGCAGAGAACCTCTGAAACTCCTCCCACCACTAGTTCTCATCTCCAGATCCTTCTCTTTCATTGTCAAATCCCAATCAACATTTCCAGAGCTCGACCTTCGCTTCTTTAAGAGGTAACTGTAAGCAAGCACGCCCTGAACTGTGCTCTATTTGGCTTCCTCTGGCTTCTCAGCTCGCTGGAAGTCGATTTCTGAAACACTTTTCTTTTCCAAGTCTTTTTTGGTTCAAAAAACGCTCAAAGCTGTTTCCGATCAATAGAAGTGCATTTCAGTAGGAGATTGCTGATCTGAGCTGTTCTAGCTGTTCATTACTATTGATTTTTCAGGTGGATTTTTTAATGCTTTAATTGATGAATTTACTCTTACTCGGGTGATGAATTAGTGGAAGAATACACTGTTTGGTCTCCGAGAAAATTTGAGGAAGAGAGATTGAGATTTTTGTTTTTAAATTTTCTGGTCGCCGGGAAATATTAGAATTCCACTTCACTGATTCGAGTACTTGTTGGAGTTTTTTGGTTGTTGTTCGTTTGGGAGCTAGTACGATTGAATTCTCCATGTTAATTTATTTAATTTTCTTGTACATCTGTGTAGGTTGAGGACAGGGAGCTGTGAAAATGGCGACAGGAACTGTTCCCGCGTCCTTTACGTCTTTGAAGAGCAGGGACTCTGGCTTAGGGTTTGTGAAGAGTATGAATTTTGTGAGAGTTTCTGATTTGAAAAGCGTAAGGTCTCGTAGAACAAGAGTGTGCGTGATCAGGAATTCAAACACTGGTCCAGATATTGCTGAGCTCCAGCCTGCATCAGAAGGAAGCTCTCTTTTAGGTATGAATCTTTATTCTTGGAATTCATGTGGAATCTTTGCTAGTTTAACTTTACAAAAAAAAAATTCCAACTTGTTTTTAAATTATTTATATATGATGATACGAGTAATCATTTGATGCAGTTCCAAGACAGAAGTATTGCGAATCTTTACACAAAACAGTGAGGAGGAAAACGAGGACGGTGATGGTTGGAAATGTGGCTCTTGGTAGTGAACATCCTATTAGAATTCAAACAATGACTACAACCGACACCAAGGATGTTGCTGGAACAGTTGAACAGGTTTCTGAACTTTTTATTTGATTTCAGCTCTTTATGTGAAGTAATAGAGTATTTTTCTCATCCAATATTTATATATGCAAAAGCATAAGAAAACTTTATCAAATTTTTATTGAATCCTTGTGATTAAGAGTACCATTAATGTTAAAAATAAGGTATTTTTATAGAAACAGGTGGTTTGGATTTGGATTTAAAACACAAATTGTTCTTGTATTAAAAACTCAGTTCTACAAATCATGCATACTGATGAATTTCGTATATTAAGAATTGTAATATCAAGAGTTTTATATACAATGTAAGGTTCAAATAAGTGGATATGATAGAAAGGCTACAATCTTCTAGTTGATAGTGCTAGGATATGTTATCATACATTTTCAGGGCATCAGCATCTGGTTAATTCCTGTATCTTTGTAGGTGATGAGAATAGCTGATAAGGGAGCAGATATTGTTCGGATAACAGTTCAAGGGAAGAAGGAAGCAGATGCTTGTTTTGAAATTAAAAATTCACTTGTGCAGAAAAAGTAGGTTTAATTATCAATGCGTTAATTTGGTATTCGTTGAAACTTCAGTTTCATAGCTATATGTGAATCGAGTGACTCACAAATGTTATATTTGCGCAGTTACAATATCCCATTGGTGGCGGATATTCATTTTGCTCCTTCTGTTGCACTGCGAGTTTCTGAATGCTTCGACAAAATTCGTGTCAACCCAGGAAATTTTGGTACATAGCTGTCTCAGTTAATTTTTTTGTAGATATTTGATGAGGATTATTGGGTCTAACAAGGTGGTTCATTGCAGCTGATAGGCGGGCTCAGTTTGAGACTCTAGAGTATACAGAAGATGACTACCAGAAAGAACTTGAGCATATTGAGCAGGTCATATCACATATATTAATCCCCTTTCAGAATTAGTAGATCACACTCTTGTGTTACTTGCAAAAGCTTCAAGGAATTAGTTGTTATTTATATGCATTAAGTCCTTTTACAAGTATGCTTAAAAAAAAGAGTCCTTTTGGAAGTAGAAAATGTGATGTCGAATGCATGTAGTTTTGTAAGATGAAAGAGGAAATTAATCTGTCTTAATTCAGCTATAAAAAAACCCTTACATTTTTCTTTTAAACAAATTCAGTGACTGCATTTAAGAATTTTTTATGCAATGAAATAGAGTGGAAACTCGAACAAACTTCAGTATCTTTTCAATGTCAAAAATGTTAGTCATTGACCACTAGAGTATTTAATGAAGCAAAATTACGTTACGTTATGTTATGTTATGTCTGTCCTCATATTTGCTAAAAGTTTGGCTTTCTGCAAAAATAAAGCTTGCATAAAAACTTCTTTCAATCAGTATCATTTATCAAATTAATCTATGAAAAAGAAACCAATATATATATATATATATA
>JAYMTA010006782.1:0-10114 GCA_036897625.1 Pelargonium cotyledonis
TCCTTCTCTTTGAACAACCATTTAGCCTTAACGTTCCCACCCGGTTTCCTCCCCGGGGCTCTTAAACATAACTTATATGGCCCATAATACTACAGTAAAAACTGAAGTGCGGTAATTTTTCATATTTAAATATAACCTAAGACCACATAACTCCAATCAGTGTCACCCACCAGCGGTGTTTAATCGGGGAACGGACATCGACCAACACCCTAATTCGCATGTACGAGGTTCTGTTCCTCGTGAAGTTAAATGGGTCCATCTCCATCCATCGTCCGACATAGTCGATCTCCAATGTTACGACAAACCCTCTGAGAATGAAAGCCATCCGGCAAGTCATGTAACTGCACTTAAAGACTTAACTCGAAAAGCTCAACTTTTTCCAGAATTTTGCCCGGGGTCAGCATCTTACAAATCAACGCATGATGAATGAAGATTCATGGACCCCCTTCCACCACCCTTTTTGCATCCATCTCATGATAGAACTCAAAAATGAATATCTATTCCTTATGCTCTAGACGATCATCACTAACCTCCATGGATCTAATTTAGCTGTTGGTTTCTAGATCGATGCCATCGTATTGAGCATCGCATCGAAGTTAATCATAGCTTGGGTTAGGAGACGCCCCACGACCCTCCATCCCCGACCAACGCTTGCACCGCCATCCCCCTCAAAAACGTCCACTTCGAGACCTCCTTCTTTCACTCCCGCTATCGTCATCATTCTGATTCCACATTCAATCTAATTAGCCATACCTGTCCACCACTGATCGCTTCCATTCCTTGCTCAATTCCATTGTCAATCCAACTTCCTTTGCTCAAACCGTGCTCCGCTTCGTCCTTAGCTAACTTTGTCGCCACTGAGTACCCTTGGTCTCAATTCCCGCTGTTGTTGGTGGTGACACACACCTTTAATTCTCAAAACCCTAAACTCAATGCTAAAGAGCAAATGACCGCATTTTGGAAGACTCAAATTGAGAATTTTTTTTAATTATTTGAGGAATTTTATAATTTCACCAAATTTGGACATATATTAATTCTTAATATAGTTAAATTAACTTAATACAAGTCCATGTAATAATGAAATTATGTTTCTTACAAAATTTTTCGCGCTTGATAAACATAACTTGTTTTTCAAATCGTATGTGATGCATCTGTTTTTGATCGAAGGTCAACGTAAACACACTGGGGTGTCGAGTCTTCTTTTCTATATATGCTAAGGAACCTAAAATTTTCAAATTCTTTTGTTGAGTGGCGATCCACGTAACTTGATTGTGCCAGACGATGGAGCGTCTTGTACCTGTCACCAGCGAGGACCAAGACACCAAAAAATGTTGACCCAAGGTTGTGGATCCAGGACACTGCCTCTAGCATGAGAGTATGCCCGCGAAGATCACAAGAAGACTCTAGAGCTTTTTAGGGAGAGAAATCTAGAGAGAGAAAATATAAGTGAGAATGAGAGAGGTCCCATTTTCTAAGAGAGGGGGTATTTATACTAAACCTTTGGAGTGCCGCGTGTCGCCATGTGATTGGCCGAGAATAGAGTGGACCCCACTTGGAAGGCTTTGGACCTTGGTTGACTTTGGTTGACCGTTTGGCACATTGCGCGCCTGTTGGACGCGACCGACCCTTTGCGTCGTCCCGTGAGTCGAGAGTGGGCAATGAGAACCTTAGAAGCCTATGTCACGCGGGACATAGTTCCAAGCCATTGAAGAGGCTCAAGTGAGGCCAAAATCATGATGAGCGTAAATGTGTGTCCGGGATGACCTGAATGACGATCTAGCGCGGAGAGGCTTCTTAGTCTCTTGTCTCGTGTCTGTGCCTGGATAGCGCAAACCATACTTTAATGGTTGGTATCTCTTGGATGACCTTAGACCATCTCAGGACGGATGGGAAACCAATTTGGACCCATGAGGATGGTTGGTCACATCCATGGATGGAAGTGGGAAGCATGCAGATACATTGGATGACTGACACAGATGTCTTGGTTGGACCCATGGACATCCCCGCGGATGTCTCGTAGAAACCTTGGCCAGATCCGCGAGATGGAGCTGCACAAACGCAGATGCAGCATGGGAGACTTGTGGCGTCCCCAGATAAACTTGGACAGATGGATCGAACATGTTGTTTCCACGGATGAGGTCAGATGACTTGGCCGGCTGCGCGGGCACAAATGGTTGCGCAGACGTGGACGGACACAAACGGATGCGCAGGCATAAATGGACACACGGTTGAGGACGGGCACAGACGCCTCGCGGATGGCCCAAGACATCCGCGGATGAGGCCAAGACGTCTGTGGCCTGCCAAAGATTCCGCGGACAAGTGAGGGCTCGCCATGGCTTCCGCAGACGAGGAGGTCCATTCCACGTATCCATGTTCGCGAGGGAGGATGTCCGTGGATGGACCCCGTTGATCTCGCGGACACATCAAATGAACTCCCTTTTCCGAGATATTTACAGGTGTGGTAGAAATCACATATTCTACAAATCAGGAAAATTTAGAATTATATTTTCTTTCATGAGTATGGTATTTACCAAATTGTTCAAACATTTATCGAATAATAAACTTCTTAAACTTGATTTATGATTGTTGTAAATTTATATATGATTTATGTATAAAACAAATTTTGTTTCTCATTAAATTTTATGAGCATGATATAATTCAAATTTTTGTCTCATCGATTAGTTATACTTGCCTTTTCAATTTTTGATCAATATTCCTCTTGTTGGGACGTTTTCTATTACAAAAAAAATAAGTAAATTATTAATAAGTTTTTTAAAAACTTAAGTTTAATAAATTTTTGTTGTTGTATTATTAATTTTGTATAATATATTAGTAAAAACATAATATTAATTAATAACTTTCAAATTCTAACTTAAAATTTTAACTCCCTCACAAATTTTGATTTTTAGTCACTTTACCGCTCAACCAGTTCGTGCCCCACCTTTTTCATTCTCCAAATTTTATGTACATAAAATATTTTGGGTAAATTCTAGCCAGACTCCTTGTAATTGTTCAAATACTTGAAATAGCCCCCACATCAGCAACAATGCTTTGTCACCTATCCACATCGGGCCTCACGTCCACGTCATCTTTCCACGACAGCTTTTTGTCCACATCAGCCAAACAAACCCTTAAATTTTTTTTTTATAGAAAAATAAAATGATTGGGACATCTTCGGTAGCTCCTTCTTGAGCACCATCGTCTTCGTCGAACACCACCGACTGTCCCTATCCTCCGTCTCGCCACCGAACTCTTCTAGTTGACATCTTCGGCAGCTTCTCCTTGAACACCACCTTCTTCATTGAATTTCAAAACAAATTTGAAATTTTTTCTTAACCCTTTCAGATCTGGAAGCCTCCAAAACATTCTGCTTCAGATTCATGGTGAATTTTAGTTTCATCATCGCAGGTGCCGGGAGTGGCATTTCTGCCTTCGCAACCTGTAACGCCGTCATATCCTCCCGATCCATGGACCCCAACCAGCGCGTTCTCTACAACAACAAGGACTAGATTACAACCCCTTTGATCTTTCCAGCTGGGTCCATAGCATGCTCTCTGAGGTCAACCCCGATCCCTCCACCAACTTGCTCCCAACCGACGACACCCTCGATTCCTTTAATCCCAGCGCAACCAGATTAGCATCGCCTACTCCCGTGTGGTTTTTAATGACGTTTATGATATTCGGGCGATTTTGGGTGTCGCAACCTTCTCGCCATATTCGGAGGATAGGGATAGTGGTCGGAGGATAGGGGCTGCTTGGTGACACAGGTTACATGTGGGTCGAAAAATTGGTTCTCAGTCAATTTTCCAAACGTTGGCGTTTCATGATGCCATCAATTGGAACTAGGGGTGTGCATGGGCTAGTAACCGCCTATTTTGCTGTTTTTGGGCCCAACCCGCTCACTACGGGTTGGTGAAATTTGAAACCACCCACAGGTCTACTGCAAACCGTTAATTTTTGGAGAACGGGTTGTGGGCGGGTTGGCGGGTTTACGAAAATCCGCCCGTATGTATTGGGTTTTGGTATAAAGTCTGGACATTTTTTATATAAAAACCAATATTTGCATTTTTTTTTTCATTCATAAATTCAACAAAAATGATATATTTTTTTTATTTTTTTTCCTTACACCAAATGATCTCATTTACATTACCTCAGGTAGTGTAGGGAGATACAAATACAAATCCATAAACGGCATTGCCGACGTGCTTGAACTCCTGCAACTCCAACAAAGATTCACTAGATCTGAACTTCAAGAAGTTGAGAGGTCTAATGAGAGAGAGAGAGAGAGAGAAGGTGAGTGAACGAAATGAGATTCGGGATAGAGAGTTTCTGAGAATGAGGTTGAGAAATTGAGAGGCAAAGCTAAATTTCAAGAAGTTGAGAGGTTTAATGAGAGAGAGAGTGAACAAAATGAGATCTGGGATAGAGAGGTTCTGAGAATGGGGTTGAAGAATTGAGAGGCAAATGAGGAATAAGTGAGTATATATAGGCCTAGGGTTAGTTTAGGGTTATTAAGCGGGTGGGTGGGTTCACCTGCAGTTTGGACTTCTTCTAAATGTCGGCCGCTTATGGACCTAGCAAATTGGGCTATTTTTGGCGGCCCATTCATGTGGGTTGAGCGGTGTGGGCTAACTATGGGCGGGTTATGGATTTTTTGAGCGGGTTGGAGGGTTGGCCCATATATTTGCACACCCCTAATTGGAACCCAACAAATATCAGGGTGATGTGGCAGAAAAGATGAGGTAGACGGGTGACATGGAAAAAAATCCGATGTGGATGAGTGACAAAGTATTGTTGTTGACGTGGAGATAAGTGACCTGCAGTAGCAGGTCATCTGGACTAAATAAATAAATAAAACAAGTAAAAGGGCCATACATAAACTAACGGTGTTAATGATGGAAAAACTCTTGCATTATCTAGGGTATCCTAAAGTGGTGAAAAAAAAAAATTTTAGGTTATCAAGTACAAAATGTGAGACATACAAGAATGATTCCTATAATTTATTTTGGAAAAATGTGATACCAATCAAGACACCTAGTGACATTTGGCACTATGAGCGCTTAATGTGCACTAGACCATCTCATTATCATAAGAAAAGTGTTGAAAATAAATTAAGGAGGAAAAGGGACAATTTTTTTTAATTAAATAACAACATTCTAAATTCGGTTTTACAAATGGTTGTGCGCTGCTCCTAACTACAACAATTTTTGTTTCCTTGCTAAAAAGAAATTTTGGAAAATATAAGAATAACAGAAAGTGAAAAATGAGAAACAAAAAATGAACTCAATTCAAGTATAGTTTGTGGCCTCAACAATGCTGACATGCCTGATGGATGCCTCTATCTCCATTGGTTTGGCTCCGTTTAGCTAACTAGCTATCATCAACAAAAACTTTGTATATGAAGTCGCGAAAGCGCTTAGAGTACTGCTTTGGATCAACTGCAGATATTGAGGTTGGGTCATATTGGATGGACTTGTAGGCATGCTCTAGCTTTTTGCTAATGTCATAGTCTTGTAGAATGTCTATGACACCAAAGAACATTATAACCTCATACAGCTCCCCGGTTGGTTCTCCTACCAGTTGAAACTCACAATCATTTTTTCTTATAGTTCTTTTTGCACGAGCAGGTAGATTGATGCCAAGTCTAATACTAGACCACCTGAAAAGCTCAAATTGAAGAGCACATTAATATTGGATTCCATCATAAGACTGATGTACATAAATATTTATTACCTGGATGGATCTAAAAGAAGCTCATCCATGTCTGATAATCTCTTAAGGTGGCGAGCTGATTCGTTTTCAACATCTTCTGCATCCATGCAAGTGAAAAGAAATTTTTTTTTTTTGCTATATTAAGTATATAGAATATACTACATCCGTTTCAAATTAAATGTCTCTTTATAGTTTTTCACAAATATTAAGGAAAGTTATCAAATGACTTTTTTACCCTTGACTAAAAGACACATAACTCATTATTGTTAGTCCACAACTAATATATTTACTCTACTTTTATGCTAAAAACTTTTCATCTTTGATCTATATGAAAGTCATTATTACTAGTACTACTATTTATGGATGAAAAATTCATATGTATATGTTTGTTAAAATTAGATAGTGACATTTAATTTGAAATGGAGGTTGTATATCAGAATGGATTCAATAAAATACTCCATCCGTCCCAAAATGAGTATGTTGTTTCCTTTTCTTGTAACTTAGTTATGCATAATTGTCAATAATACCCTTATAAAAAGTTAGTTAGGATCTCTCAATACATGATCATGAGGATACAATAGTAAATATGTCACACTAACTAACTTCTTTTTAATTTTTCTCAAAATAGAAAGGAGGACACTCATTTTGGGACGGAGAGAGTAATTTTTTTGCACAAGGGATAGAAAATAACCTGAAGGGGACAACCCATCTCCTGATGGGATCAACTCCCCGTTAGCTGTTACATCTCTAAAGTGAAGACCAACTAAAAGACTATAATCCATGATTCTCTCTTGTTCTAAGAACTCGCAGTCTCTGTCAACTTGCCTGCATAAATAAGATACACATGAAAAGCTTTGCATATTTTGGAATTTCGTTGGCAAAAGTTTATGACAAGTACTAATAAGTGACGTGAGAAATGATTGACCAACCTGCAAAACTCTTGAAACCAAGACTTCTGCAGTCTAAATATGAAATTGAGATCAAGGTCTTTTAGGATAGTGGTACCATCAATCTCAGACTCAGGCTTGTCTGTCATGCGACCTAGGGAAGACCCTTTCAAGTCGAACCTTCTATGAATTGCATATTCAGAACAAAATAGATTACCCATAATGATGAAACGAACCTGCGTGCATGAATGAATTACATACAAGTTTTTAATGATACATAATTTGCTACACTCGTGCATGCCTCTTGTAGCTGATCTCGATTGATCTTGTTATAATCAAAATTGTTACCTTCTTCTGGATAGGCCCGGTTAACTTTACACAATGCAAACCATAGAACTTGATGAGTAGTGTGTTCTCAAATGCACGAAAATGGTTATAATATGCAGAAAGCATCCTCAAGAGTACCTATACACATGAACATATGTGCCATTAAGTTGATGAATTGCCAAATTAGTTAAAGTACAAAAATTGTATAGTACATAATTAAGGAGTAAGTTTATCTCTCACATACTTTCACCTCTGCCTTCTTCATTGTCTTAATCATGTAGCGATCATCATTTGTTAAGTAAAAAAAGCTACCACTTTTTCCTGGGGAGGAGAGTTCTCGAAGTGCCTCATTCCCACATATAGACAACATGTAATCAGCAGGATCCGCCTTAAACAACTTCCTTAAAGTCCTACAATAATGAATCAACATTATGTTAGTTTATGAAACATACAATTAAGGAAAAGAAAAAGGCAAGCATGCATGAAACATATATACATACTTACCTAAACACTAAGGGACAATAATCCTTCCACTTAAACTCACAAGAAGTGTGTGGTGGAGTATGTTTGGATCCTTCCGGAGGGAATCTTGTCCATACTTTTTCCTTTGGATCAAAAGCAGAAGCCTTGAGATCAAGAGATGCAGCAGGAGCAGGTCTTCCAACTGAATGCCTGCATTATATGCCATATATCACTCCATATTTATCTTATATAGGTAAGTACATAACTAGTACAATGTAATTTATAATTATTAATTAATTAATGACCAAAACATGTTGGTTTAAGTGTTTAAAACACTTTGGATTTCTTATGAGATCTTAAGTTCGAGCCTCATTGTCGACAATATGGGGTATGATTTGTGTGGTGGGTTTTAGGGTGACGCTCCCTTTATAGAGTGGGAAAAATTGTTATTTCCAGTATGGTATTCCGTTGTTGATAAAAAAAAATTAATGACCTTATACCGAGCTGGAGATTCAACATGAGCTCATAATTCTTGTGTCCTTTGGCGATGGTCTCACCCTGTCTCTTGATGACTCTAGGCACTCTAATTTTGAGGCCAGGACTAAACTTGGGATCATCAACACGCAAACCCATAAGTTCCTCTTCCAACCCACCATCAAAGTCCCCTTCACTCCCCCACATCTTCATCCTGTCCGCGCTCGCCTTCCCGTCAATGGACAACCGCCTAGCCTTTTCTGAATCGCCGCCCCCTTTAGTCGAGCTCCACATTGCTAGCTTCTTTTGCGATGGCCATATCAGAACCTTCTCCACTGCGCACACTAAGGCCTCGCTCAAATCCTCATTGTACACTTGTTGTGGCTCCCACTCTCTCCCTCCCCCCTCAGCATTCGCAGGGTGGTACGTCCCGTTCTGCTCGCTCGCCTCCTTGCTCCATGTTCCAGTGTAGAAGCTTCCGTCTGGCCAATTTAAAGTCCCGTTCCCTCTCGGAAACCCCTCACCCCATTGGCCATCATACCTCCTAGTGTCCGACCATGTGAAGGTCCCTTTTCCAGTCATCGTCCCGTTTCTCCACTCTCCCACGTACGTGTTTCCATTCTTCCATTGGTATTTTCCTTGCCCCTCCTGAAGGCCACGCCGCCACTCTCCATCGTACCAGTCACCATTTTCGTAGCACTTGAGACCGTGACCATGCTTCAAGTTCATAATCCAGCTACCGCGATAGGTATTGCCTGCGGGGCCACTGTAGGTGCCCTTTCCGTCCATGTATCCGTTCTTGAATTCACCTTCGTAGACGGCGCCAGACGGCCAGCTGAACCGGCCGCGACCCATGGTCCTACCCTTGTGCCACTCGCCGACATACATGCAACCATCAGTCCACAAGTACTTGCCTTGGCCGTGGGGAAAGTTTTCAAGCCATTGGCCGGTGTAGTAGTCGCCATTCGGGAGAACCTTTTCAGCATGGAAGGTGTCACCATTGTTGTTTTTGCTACCTCCACTTTTGTCTCTATCTTTTTCGTCCTCGTCTTCCTCATCATCAGGATGAGATACGGGCAAGGTTCCAAATAAGCTATTGGCGTGCTTCCGAGCTGCTGCTTGTGTCTTTCGAACCGTCACCTCCCATGCCTTCATTACGTCACACCCAAATTTTTTGATGTAGGGAGTTCCTAGAAAAATTTGGTGAACATCAAATTATAGTAAAGCGATGCTTTTTCATGAAATTAAAAATTGCCCAGATTGAAAAAATGCATTACAACATCAAAATTGTATGAAATAAAATTTTGCTCTTGCACAAACAATTGATCAATGACAAAATTTTCTCTTAGATTTTCTTTCCTTTTTTTGTCTCTATTTCTTTCTTGTATTAGCGAAAAGAACGAGGGTTCTTTTTTCTGTTTATTTGTAGTCCCTCATTTGTTTAAAATCTCCGAAAGGTAAGGTAACTCATATATTAGAGGGAATAGAAATGTTGACATATGTCGACAATTATTAGAAGTATAGAGACTTAATTTGATTTGCTTCAGTGGGTGAGAA
Source organism: Pelargonium cotyledonis (assembly GCA_036897625.1). Classification (NCBI taxonomy): domain Eukaryota; kingdom Viridiplantae; phylum Streptophyta; class Magnoliopsida; order Geraniales; family Geraniaceae; genus Pelargonium; species Pelargonium cotyledonis. Next base: position 9,420 of record JAYMTA010006782.1, read on the forward strand.
AAGAGGAAGCTATAGTCCTATGTTTTGGTCATTGTAGCCCATGTTTTTTCGTCTCCCCGATAAGAACTAACAACCATGACATTTGGAGGGACCAACGTAGTCAAAGTTAAGTTATCGATGCATGCAACAAACCTTTTTTCTTATTTTTCTTTTTTTCAGTTGTAAGGGGTTAGTAATTGTGTACTCCTACATGTATTTATTTAGATAGGCATTTATGTATATGATTTTTTTTTTTTTGTAATGGCTTGTTTTAGATACATAACGATAAGTTTAATTTTTAAGCACATGATTTGGATATAAGTAGATGAAGCAATTTCTGGGTTCAAGTTTTTCCAACATGAAAGGATTTCAAGTTCATTCATACGAGTTTTTCAGATCCAATCCAACTCAAAATTTTACAAGATAAATTTAACACGAAAGTTGGTCCGGTCGAAACAACAAGTACAAATTGTGATAGCCTATTACACAGGGGTGGAGCCACTTTGTGCTGAGTGGGTGCACAGGACTCCAGTGAACTCAATTAAGCCATTAACATGTTTGATAGGTTCTTCTTTGTTACCCCCATCCCATTTAGCTAGTGACCCCATGAAACTTAAGCAGACAACCATAATCAATTGGCTCTAGAAAAAAACAAAAAAAGAAAAAGAAAAGGTTAATGCATGCTGTGATTTCCATTCAATATACTTTTTTTTGTA
>JAYMTA010006783.1:0-10113 GCA_036897625.1 Pelargonium cotyledonis
GCTGATTATGATGAAACATATTCTCCAGTAGTTGACGCAATTACTTTTAGATTTCTAATTGGTTTGGCAGTTTTTGAGAAACTCCAAATGTGTCTTATGGATGTTGTTACAGCCTATTTGTATGGGTCTCTTGATAGTGATGTTTACATGAAAGTCCCTGAAGAACTTAAAATGCCTTAAGCATATAATGCAAGACCTAAAGGAATGTACTACATAAAATTAAAAAGGTCTTTGTATGGATTAAACAGTCTGGAAGAATGTGGAACAATCATCTAAAGGAGTATCTCATCAAAGAATGATATCAAAATAATCCTATTAGTCCATGCGTTTTTATTAAGAGATCGAAAAATGGATTTACAATTATTGCAGTATATGATGATGATTTAAATATCATTGGAGTTCCTGAAGAGCTCGAGAAAACTGCAACTTATTTGAAAAATGAGTTTGAAATGAAAGATATTGGGAAAACTAAATTTTGTCTTGGCTTGCAGATCGAGCATTTATAAAATGAAATTTTTATTCATCAATCAAATTATATAGAAAAGATCTTAAAACGTTTTTAAATGGACAAATGTCACCCATTGAGTTCCCCAATGGTTGTCCGATCACTTGTTATAAATAAGGATTGTTTCCGTCCTAAAGATAACGATGAAAAGATTCTCGGTCAAGAAATACCATATTTAAGTGAAATTGGTGTTTTGATGTATCTTGCAAATAATACAAGACCGGATATAGCATTCTCGGTAAATTTATTAGCAAGACATAGCTCTGCACCAACCCGAAGGCACTGGAATGGTATTAAACACATATTTCGTTATCTTCAAGAAACAAGTGATATGGGATTATTAAATGTGAGAACTCCTGAATCCAAATTAATTGGATATGCGGATATTGGATATTTGTCAGATCCACATAAAGCTCGGTCACAAACAGTCTATTTGTTTACATATGGTGGAACAACTATTTCATGGCGCTCAACTAAACAAACATTGGTAGCTACTTCATCAAATCATGCTAAGATCATAGCACTACACGAGGCAAGCAGAGAATGTGTATGGTTGAGATCAATGATTCAACATATCCAAGAAATGTGTGGCCTTGGAATGATAAAAGAAAGTCAAACTGTATTATATGAGGATAACGCTGCTTGCATTGCACAAATAAAGGAATGCTATATTAAGGGAGATCGGACCAAGCATATTTCTCCAAAGTTCTTTTCTACACATGAACTTCAAAAGAATGGCGAAATAGATGTCCATCAAATCCGCTCAAGTGAAAATTTGGCAGACCTCTTCACAAAGTCTCTTCTAACTAAAACTTTTTAGCAACTAGCACGCAAGATTGGATTACGTCGTCTCAGAGATGTTTGTTCAACTGAGGGGGAGACATAAGTACACGTTGCACTCTTTTTCCCTTCGTTAAGGTTTTTATCCCATTTGGTTTTTCCTGACAAGGTTTTTAACGAGACAACATTAATGCGTATAAATCATTTTTATTTTATGGACATTTAGAAGGAGTGTTGTAATATTAAATGTCCATGTGGGCTCCACATTTGAAATGGTGAAAAAAGTGGTGGGTCTCACGAGAGAGAAAATGAAGGAAAGATGGAGGAAGAGATGGTCCGTGAATGTACAGTATATGAATGAATTCATCTATAAATAGAGTCATTCTCTCATTATAATCTACACCAATATCAATACAAATATATCAACTCTTTTATTTACTCCATGTACCATTTCTCTGTTCTGTCTTATAACACGCACATCACATTTTCAATTACTTAAATTTTTATCACAAAGTGTTTTTAAAAAGTAACTTTTAAGTTCTCCAAAACCATTGAAGGAACTGTTACTACCAAAGAAATATAACATAAGTGGACTTCATTTTCACATCAAAATGTTGGATTGTGCATTGCAGCTGTTGGTTTTTCTTTTCTCCTCAGCCAATACAAGCTCAAGTCATATAAAGTAGATAGCTTTTGTCTCTTAAAAAAAAAAACTTTTATCTACCAAATAATTAGTAAAGTGAAACAAAAAATTGAAAAAGGAAATTTTTTTCCCAAGTCAATGAACTTTCTTGAGTTCCCATTCAACAAAGAAATAATTGATAATCATTATTGATTGCTGAAGTGTAGGAAAGGAAAATTTCCATTCAAATCCAATGACTACCTGTCAACTTTTGCCTGTTTCAACAACAAGCTTTGCATGAAAATTGCATAAGGTTTCACAATGTGGACAGAGAGGGTGTTAAGGATTGTGGACGTGTCGTGCACCAGACCGTTTTTCTCGTTTTATGACTAATTGTCAATTTCTACTTATATCCACGACAAGTTTGGCCAAAAAAAAATAGTTATAACGAGTATTCTACCCAGAGACAAATCTAAAGGGAAGGAAATGGGGGCAATTGCCCCGACTTAATTTTTTTTATTTTAGAAAACACCACTAATTTTTATAAATTTTTGATAATTGTCCTTGAATTTTTCATATTTGCTCTCATTTCGTTATTTTCATCATTGCCCCAACTGATATTTTGTTATTTTTATCATTGCTCCCATTAAAAATTAATTTAATAGAGAATTGAATAAATAACCTCAGTCATAATTAATTTGCCTTCTAGATCCGTCCTTGATTCTATCACATTCTGGCAGACTGTGATAGAGTAATAGAGAGTAACGTCGGAAGTTCCGTTAAGGTTATCCAACAACTATTTTCTGTCAAAATTGTTAGAACGTGGGATGAAAAGTAGCTGTCAGAAAATCGGACAAAGTTGTGTCAATTGTAATATTATTCGATAGTATTTAATAGTTTTCTTGTAGAGTAAACGTCAACTTTTGACTATTTCCCGAACAAGCTTTGAAAGAAAATTGCAGCACAAAGTCGAGGGTAGAGTCATGATGTGCAACAATGACCCTCCTAGGACACGTAATGATCAGTTTCGTGCATTGAACTGAACCGACCTAGAACATGCATATTGTGGATCAAACTAGACTGTGCTGCAAGCATAACATCTTGAAATGTGGATTATAGATGCAGAAAAAATGCACTCTCAAAGGTGAAATATCAAGAATGTCAGTGCAAGAAACTGTCTATTTGAGCTGTTTCTGCAACATTAGGAAACAAATACTGCAGTAATAAAACTCAATCCGATAGTGCTGAAATCATAAAAAGAAGCTTAACATGATGGAAGTTTCCATGTCCCGGGCATCTACTTCGTAAACATTTCCAACCCGAAACAACAAACAAAATGCAGATTCAGGCATGCATCAAGAAATGCAATAGTTTCAACTGTAATATGCAACCAGCTCAGTAGGATATATAGATTTATATAAATATGATTTAGGAAATTATACAAAGCTTATTTCTGGTAAACAAATGACCGGATTTAGATTACCTATGTATACAAAGTTCCAACATTACCACAAAACAAAAGTACTTTGTCAAGATTTGCTCTTTTAAGGATTTAGGACTATGTTTGTTTACAAGGATACTTACAGAGGAGCCGCCGGCAGGATGTTCATTGCTGAGAACTGCCAAACCCAACACCATCAAGCCAAGAAACGACTAGTTCGATTGGGGGTCTCCTCCTAGGATCCTGGTCTATGCATCTACAAGCAATACTCAGAACCTCTAAGAGCTGCTTCTCCCGATCCTTATCCCATATCGATGTATCTATAATCTCCTCCTCTCTCTTCTCAGATTTCATCTGAAACACCCACGACACCAAGTCCCTGCAGTTCTTGCCCTTGCACACTTCAACGGCCCTTCTACCAGTAAGAAGCTCGAGAACAACAACTCCAAAGCTATAAACATCGCCTTTGAATGTTGCTGTTAGCGTCTGACTGTATTCGGGAGGAATGTAACCCAAAGTCCCAACCAAATCTGTTGTTACGTGGGTATCATATGGACGGAGAAGCCTTGAGAGGCCAAAATCAGCTAAATGAGCTTCGAATCTTTCGTCCAAGAGTATGTTGCTAGATTTTACATCTCGGTGAACTATGTTTGGCTCACACACCTTGTGCAAATAAGCTAATCCACGAGCTGCTCCTTGCGCTATCTTGAGCCTTACATCAAAACTGAGCTGTGTTCCTGCGTCGTTACTTTCGTGCAACCAATAGTCCAAGCTTCCATTCTCCATATACGAATAAATCAATAATCTGTGACTACCGTGCCTGCAGTAACCTTGAAGAGAAACTAGGTTTTTATGCTGTGCTCTTGACAGTGCTTCCACTTCAGCTTGGAACTCACGCTCCATCTGACCACAATCCTCGGAAAGCCTCTTGATTGCTGATTTCGTGCCATTAGGAAGGATAGCTTTGTAAACGAGCCCAAACCCTCCACAACCGATTATGTTCGCCTGGTTGAAGTAGTTTGTAGATTTCAACAAGTCTGCGACTGTGAGATCCTTGAAATCTGAACTCTGAAAGAAAACCAATTTTGATTGACCAAATACGTCAGATAATCTACGTGGCCTGCCAAATTCGTCATCTAGATCTTCAACTGGATCCCCCACATCCCTCTTTGACATTCTAAGCAGAAGAATCGCAAGAAGCAGCGCTATCCCAACTCCTATACTGATAGTTATCCCAAGAATGCTGCTTCGACCAAATTTAGAGTTAGACTCAGGTGCAACATGAGGCTTAAGCACCATAGTCCCGGGGTTTGCGCAAGGAGAATCTAGATCCCGACAGAGTCCAGGGTTGCCATCAAAGCTCGAAGAGGGGAAGCTTAAAAACTGTCCTCCATTTGGAATTGTTCCATGTAAATGATTATTCGCCACACTGAACTTTGACAAGAAAGTGAGCTTAATCAGCGACTGAGGGATGGAACCAACAAGATCATTGGATGACAAATCCAGCATCTCTAAGTTCTCCATCTCCGAAATGGAGCTAGGAATGGTTCCAGTTATGTTGTTCTTGCTCAAATCCAACACATGAAGCTGCTTCAACCGCCCAATTTCAGGCCATATTGTTCCATGTAGTCTGTTATTGCTCAAGTATATTGATGGAGGGAAGCTTGAGAGTTGGTTGTATTGCAGACCACTAGCACTTTGGTTCCGCTTCACATATAGAGGGATACCGGCAGAAGAGGTAAGATTCGACAAGCTGCAATTGCTAGAAATGAGCCTCTTCAGTTCTGTCAAACTCTTCGGTATTCCTCCTGAGAGAGAGTTATTCGAGAAGTCGAGATAAAACAAATGCTCCAACTTCCCAACCCAGTGAGGGATACTACCATCCAAGTGATTCCACGACAAATCAAGAACTTCCAACTTCATGCAATTTAGTAGCCAGATAGGAATTTGGCCCCTAAGAGCACAATTTCCAAGGGCTAAAACCATTAAGCTCTCAAAACCAATCACATTATTCGGGATTTCCTCCCCGTGGAAATTCTTTGTAAGGATAAGAGTGCTGAGGTTTTTGCACTGCTGAAGCACAGACAATGCCCCGGATAAGTTCACAATACTATTGTTCGACAGCGAGAGAAACAAAAGCGATGTGAGCTCATTGAAGCTCTTAGGGACCTCACCAGACAATTCATTCTTGGCAAGACTCAAAATTTTCAACTCATGGCAATTAGATAGGGAAACTGGAAGAGTACCATTTAAGTGATTGGTGGCCAGATCAAGGGTACATAAATTGGGCAATCCAGTAAAGTTAAGATCAATAGGACCCGTAAGTGAATTGTTTCGAAGATCTAGAATCCTAAGGTTGGAGCACAAGGCTAAGCTAGATGGCAATGACCCAGATAAGAAATTTGAGTGCGCAGCTAAAAGTTGAAGCTGGGAAAGATTAGCAAATACATCCGGGATGGACCCCGAAAACTGGTTTGCAGAAATAACAAAAGCATTAAGGCTTGAGAGCTTACTCAAATTCTTGCTTAACTGGCCAGACAAGCTGTTCCCAGAGATTGTGAATTGCTCCAACAGAAACATTGAATACAAAGAATCTGGAAGAGGGCCAGTAAATGAATTGCCATCAGCATGAAATTGCTGAAGAGAAGTGCTGCAATTGTCTAAGCTTTCAAGACCACCAGTGAACTGATTCATTGATAAATCAAGAATCCGAATAGCGGCAGAGGAGCTGCAGATTCCAGAACTGAATTGGCCAGTGAGTGAATTATTGCTCACATTGAAGACAGCAAGATTGGAGAATCCCTGCAGCTCAGAAACACTCCCATTGAACAAGTTGCTAGAGATGTTGAGAGACTGAAGTGATTTCATACCAGAAAGAGCTCCAGAAACTGGTCCTGACAGCATGTTGTGGCTCAGATCAAGAACTTGAAGCTGCTTCAACTTTGAGAGCTCCAAAGGCAGCTCTCCTTCAAGATGATTGCTTGACAGATCAAGCAATTTCAGTTGATCTAAACTGCCCAAAGAGCCTGAAACTGGTCCTTGCAGACCCTTCTTGGGCAAGGTCAAAGATATAACTTTCCTACCAATTCCACAAGAAACACCATCCCATTGACAGCAAATGGATGCATTAGACCATGCTGAGACAGTGGAGCCATTTGTGAGGTTTGCTGCAAATTCTCTGAGAGCCAACAAATCATTTACATCACAAGCTTGGGTTGGGGTTTCAAGAGCCAAAGATGAACACAAAAGGCATGCCAAGAGTACCCATTTGAGTGAAGTCATTGGAGCAATCCACAGCACCACCATTGCAGAAAAGAAGAGCCCCAACTCAAATCAAAGCCAATACTGCCATAACAATACTTCACAGCGAAGAAAATCACACACCCACATCCCAAAATGATTCCAGAAAAAGAAAAAGAAAACTTCTAATTTGCAACTTGAAGATGAAGCAACAACCAAATCCCAAAACCCAGAAGCTCTCTTGAATCTGAACAGAAGGAGATAGAGAAGACACCCAGATGAAGAAACCTCAACACCAACAAAAAGGCACTCACTCAACTAACAACAACTTGCAAGGAAGCAACAAGAGTCACTAGAAAAAAGGTGGAAACATTAATCAAATGAGTGGTGAAGACCAAATGAGATCTCTAGTCCCCACTTGAAAACCAAAACCCTTGACCTAAATTAATAGAACCCCCAAAACCCTATTTTATTAAACAAATAATAATATGACGAAAGAGACCCAAATGGGAAGAAAAAAACTTCAAACCCACATCCCAAAGGCACCTAAGAATCCTTAAAACAATAACAGCTTGGAAGTGAAGGTGAAGCAACACAGATACACAATCAATAACATGACCAAAATAGATCCCAACCCATATCAGATCCCAAGATTGTTGACTCAAATATGAGTCCACAAGAAAGAGCAGAAAAAATTGAACTATCTCTGGCTAGCAAAACCCAACAGTTAAAGCTTCAATCTTTCATCACTTGGCAGTGAAGCTATAGTCCCCTATGTACCCAACAAAACACACCAAGAAAATCAGAGAGTGACCCACTTTTCTTCACTCAGATGGGTCTCAATCGCACACTCCCAATTTCAAAACCAGACGTCTCTCTCCAGTTTTTTCATAAGAAGACAGAATCTAGAAAGGAAAAAAAAAGAAAAAAAAAAAGAGGAGCACATATTTCAAATCAAAACAACAGTTGGACAAAGACCCTCCTTGTAGTAGCTAGTGCAATACAGAAAAAGGAAAGTTCTTTCTCTTTCCTTGAGAATCTATATTATATTGGATAAGCACCCACCATGCAAGCAAGCTAGTAATTTTTTAGAAAACCCCAAACGCAAGAGCTGACTTTTTTAACCATTTTATTTTCCTACCCTCTGCTCTGCACTCTGATTTGTCAATACCTAAATTTGTCTGTTTGTTTCCACAGAAAAGAATTAGGGTGCAGTGGAGGGGATGGGGTTTTTCATGTGTTTTCTCTTCTACTGTAATGTAATGTGTACCCAATACTCTGTTTTTTGGGTCACAATACTCTGTTTTCTATCCCCTTTTTTTTTTTTTTTTTTTTTTTTTTTTTGAAGAACAGAGCAAATTTGAATAGTAATAAGAAAATATGTGTAAAGATTAGAGTTTAGCTTGTTTTGATCTTATATCTAAATAGTTGTGGTCCAAAATGTGCTATTTTGACTAAGATTCTTTTTTATATTTTTCTCAATTTGAGTTGTTAATTGTTATTTTTGAATAATGCCAATGAGATTGCTTAGATTTTATGTTATTTATTGGACTATTCAACTTCATTGAATGTTTTGTTAGGTCCAAAATAGATAAATGAGAATTGGGTATGTACCTAACCAACAAAAAACTAAGAAAAAAATGAGTAATGGGTATGGGTGTGTTGGTGAGTTTTAACTATAACAAGGGTTTGGAAAGTGATATAAAATCAAATTGAGAAGAAAAATAATAACTTAAATTAGACTAGTATGTTTTGGCATCAATGAATTTTGTAGGGGTACAATTGTCTTTTTATTTTTGTTGAAAATGAGTAAAAGGTTAAGAAAAAATTGTTTGTTTTATTTTTCTAAATTGACACATTAACCCATTTTTCAAAGGAGGATTTTAAAAATAAAAAGTAATTATTATGTAACACTTTTGTCTATTTAAAAGAGATGTCACGTAAGCAAAATTTAAAGAATGATTACATTAGTTGTTTCGTAAAATATATAAAATTGTGACTTGATGAGACAAGCTCATACAGAGTTCTTTTAAGGAGTTTATTCTTGTAGGAGTTTAATGAAACTAGCGGGATTTTAGTCTTCTTCAAAGATGAGAGATAACACGTAAACTACTTTCTTGCTCTCATCAAATGTAGATTAGGCCGACTTGATTTGTCAATAAGTTTGACCAATTGTAAATTGTTACATTGACTCGTGAAATACTAGATGTTATTTTTACAGATAAGATCGACCGAATACGGTATATCTTAGTAGTTTTAGTTACTCAGTCAATAATATAGTTAACTATGAAGTATAAAAAAACGACAAAGATTATATACAAAACAATCAAATTATTAGTTACAACTCTTACAATGGTATTGAATCCTATCATAGTAATTTTTTTTTTTTTTTTTTGTATATATTTCAAGCAAATAAATTTAATAGAGTTTGTGTAATTCATCTTACTTCCTAGACAAAAGAAAGTGATTTTTGTCTTGCTCTTCACTCATTCTTGGATGTCTTTAAGAAGGGGTTAAATATAGTTACAAAAAAAAAATATATTCATTCACAAAAAGTTATAAAAGTCGTATTCAAATTCAATGCATACTTGTGTTTGTTCATAAAGCCAATCAAAGCTAAAATATGAATTTCAAAAATCAAACTTAGCACATAGTAAGACAACTTAGATACTATGTACACAACACACACTCGTCGCAATCACAAACACTATTCTAATTAATACACCAAGAGGACACATACAAAATGACCTTCACAACAAGATATTCTCATTGCCATGTAAAGCATCGCATCAGCAAAAGTCATAATCCTCAATTATCATGCCATCGATGACAAAAATGAAAATTGGCCCACTTTGTTAGGGTCCTTATGACCTAATATGCTGAAAATTGGAACCAAGAATTGAAAATCTGAGGTGGGATTTGGGGTGGTTCAACTAACAAGAAACATGAAACAATGACACACAAAAACACCAAAACATGTACAAATGGTGCAGTTGTTGCACCTGGTTACTTTCTTCAATCAATTAAGGTTTTACCTTTACTATAGTACTTGAAGTATACCATTTATTTTGTAGGGGTCTCTAAACTTTATTTTGTTCCACAGCAGTTTCTATATTTTACATTTTATTCCATAAGAGTCACTGCCATCAATTTTTGGATGAAATCCGTCCACGTCACATTTTTTAATAAAATATTTATTTTTATGTAAAATTACATTTTATCCTAAACTTTATTTTATAATTTATTTATTTAATATTCTTCAAGAGCTTTGAAGATTCTATAACCGAAAACTTCAAACCTTTGAAAATTCTGTCGTCGGAAACTTCAAAGTTCTTAAATTTTTCGGCAAATATGAAATTATGAAAAAAAAATTGAGAATTGAAATGAAAATCAAGAACAACAATCAACAACGACAATCAACAAAACGTCATCAACAAAACATTATCAACAACAACAATGAACTTCCAAATCTGGTGCATCTCTCTCCCAACATTATATCAAATTGATGAATTTTTTTAAAATAAA
>JAYMTA010006784.1:0-10113 GCA_036897625.1 Pelargonium cotyledonis
TTATTTATATAAATTTAATATTAAACTAGAATAAAAAATATTTTGTCATATAGGAAGCCACATTATTTTGGCATTTTTCTTCATATTTAGAGTTGGGTCTTTCTTTACCGGTTAGGTCAATTCATGTGATGGGTGCTTACCTAGACCTACGTGTCAACTTTGAACATGACTATTCGGCTAGGTTAATTGCATCGAATTCTATACACTTATAACCTCGATATATTAAAACCTCAAGTGGACCTATGATTTGGAAATTCAAGCTACAGCATGAACCCATCCAAAGAATGATATTTTAATTTTTGAAACACAATTTTTTTGGTTAATCGTTTAAGAGATTTTGATTTGCTTCTCGATTTTCTCTTCTATCACTTATCTTTATTTTGGATTTGATGCATTTGTTTTTTACTAGATCAAATCAAGAATTGTGCTATATAATTATTATTTCGAGAATGTGTCAAAATGTGTTGGGTGAAATTGTGAAAATAAGTTCATAATTAAATTTTTGTGAAATTTTTTAAGAGAATATGAATGTTTTGATAAGCGAAGAATACTAAATAGAACCTTATAATCATTATTATTGATGTTTGAACTAATTTGATGCACTAGCACGGACTAATCTATTACTATATATAAAGCAGTAACAAAACTGCCACATGTTATTTTCTCATTTTTTTTTAATTTTTTAAATTTTGGTTAAACAATTTTTGTTATTTACTTCACAATTTTTGTTTTTAACCGCTTCTCTCTCTCTCCCACTAAAATTAGTTTCTTTTTTGTTACTATTTTCTCTTTCCATAATAAAAAATAAGTTGAAAACAGTTTCTTTTTTGCTACCATTTTCTCTTTCCATAACCAAAGACAACTTATTTTTTCCCAGAGTTTTCTCTATCCCGAAAAGTAGATCTCCTGTGTTATTTTTATCCTCCACAATATGCATAGCATTGTGTGTGATATATGATTTTGCCCTCAAGTTGGATCTCAACATATTGTTGTGAATTGTTCATTCTATCATCCATTTTTTTATACTGTTTTTTTTTTTAGTTTTTTTATAATTCTATTTTTTCTAATAAATGTAATAGTAAAAAATTTCCATTTAATCTCACTATTTTCTGAAATTTTTTTATCTGTGTAAGACCAACAAGAATTTGAGAAAAGACATAGAACTACACCCAAATAATATTCCGAGTCACCCAAAACTTGAGATCAGACATAAATTTAGAGGCTTTCGCAATCGAATGAGCCAATAAATTCAGAGATTGTTTAAAAAAGAAAATAATGTACACATTTCTAAAACAAAGACATAACAAATGACAAAAAATGGATGTTCGGGTCCGTCATGAACCATCATTTTCTTCAAACTATTTTTACAAGTATTAATATAAAATATTTTAACTAATAAAAAAATTGCTTATGAACATTTCACGTACATCGCACGGGGTCTCCATCTAGTAAATCTCTAAATCTCTCAACTTAGACACATGAGATGGAAGAACACACGTTCTAACTAAAAAAACCAGTGTATGGTACTTTGAAACTCACATCGGTTGTGATAGTAATTATAATCTCTTCTAAGGCATGAAATCATAACAAGTATATTGTAGAAAATTGTAATCTTGACTTCTCAATCTAAGGAGAATGTATTTATTTTCACAAATCAAACTTGTCATATGTTGTTGTGCATGACCAAGACATGTTGGGCCAAGTGGTTAAAACAGTTTCGATTCCCTCTAAGGTCTCAAGTTCGAGCCTCATTGTCAACGGTATAGTGTGGGGTTTCGGGTGACACTTTCTATGAGAAGTGTGAAACATTGTTATTTCGAGTGTGATGTCCCGTTGCTGATAGAAAAAAATGTTGTGCATGTGGTTGGTGTCTGACAAAATGAAGGTATGCTTCAAGACTCAGTTGGGTGCTAGCCTTTCGGACATCGAGTGAGCTTGAGTGGTGCCACTCAACCATGCATCACAAGATGGATGAATCCCCCTCCTAATGCTTTAGTTATAATCTTAGTGTCCTATTAAAATGATGAGTTTTAAAGGTGATCCGACATATAGTAGACCTTGAAGATGACCTGCGTCATGAGAGTATTGTGGAGAAAATAATAGATGTGATAACATGTTCTGTTTTTAAGAGTTAAATAAAAAGTACGATTCAAAATTTTATCAACAAATTAGTAGACACTATCAACAATTGGACGAAAAGTGTGTTAGGTTAAGAGATCTATGGGCTACTTGCTGGGTGAAGATAAAGAAAAGAAAACGGTTGTGGAATCTATTGATCGATAGTCAACTCATGTGATTGGAGATTGGAAGCTAGAATAACAACTACTAAACATCATCACGCTCCCGCCTGTTGACGTGTCCAGCGTCAGCACTCCCGCCACGTCCCTTTTAGTGCAACTGACCTACACGATCCGTCAATCCCTGCCGGCCCTCCGGTCAGCTCTTTCCGCCATGAAAGTCCGTCCGGCGGCGCTTATCGTCGACCAGTTCGGAACTTAAGCCTTTTCGGTCGCTAGCGAGTTCAACATTCTCAAGTACATTACCTTCCTATGCAGCGCTCGGTTTCTTGCGCATACATTGTACGTTCCACATATGGACTGGAATTCGGAGAACCAGCACGTAAAAGACCACAAACCGCTTTGCATACCCGGTTGCGAACCGATCCGGTTCAAATGCACGTTTGAAACGGTTTTATGTAGGGACCGGGACCGCGAGAAGTTTTCTGAGTATGTTCGCATGGGAGTAGAGATCACAGCGGTCGATGGGGTTTTGGTGAACACATGGCACGATCTTGATCCGAAAACATTAGGAGCATTGAGAGATGAAAAGTGTCTAGGCCGGATAGCCAAAGCTCCGGTCTATCCAATTGGTCCGTTGGTTAGGCAGGTTGAACCGGGTTCAACTAATAAGGTTACGGATTAGCTTAACATGCAACCCAGTGAGTCAATGATATACGTTTCGTTTGGGAGCGGTGGGACCATGTCAGCGAATCAGACCACAGAGCTCCCGTGGGGCCTAGAGATGAGTCAGCAGAGGTTTGTTTGAGTGGTGCGGCCGCCCGTGGAGGGCAATACATCCGCAACCTTTTTCACCGCCGGGAAGAGAACCGACGATGATACTCCAAACTACTTGCCCGATGGGTTCTTGACCCGAACCAAAGAGATCGGGCTTGTGGTCCCCACGTGGGTCTCTCAGTCAGATATCCTGGCCCACAAGGCTGTGGGTGGTTTTTTTAGCCATTGTGGTTGGAACTCGACGCTAGAGAGCATGGTCAAAGGTGTTCCGATGATTGCATGGCCGCTTTATGCGGAACAGAGGTTCAACTCCACCATGCTCGTGGAGCATCTAGGGGTGGCGGTGCGGCCGGAGGAGCTGCCGTCGGCGGAAAAGGTGGTGCGGCGGGAGGAGATGGAGAAGATGGTGAGGCACATTATGTGCGTGGAGTGTGGAGAGAGGACCAAAGTGAAAGAACTGAAACAAAGTGCAGAGAAAGCTTTGAAGAATGGTGGCTCCTCTTATGATTCCTTGTGTCAAGTAGCAAAAGAGTGAAAATAGCTTGGTTCGTGTTCACAAGGAGCCGGTTCGTTAGCAAATTTTAATTGAATTGATAGGAGTCAAATATATCTAAATTAAAAAAAAAAACTATTTTAATTTATAATTAGTTAAGTGTTATTGTTGCAAATTGTTCAATTCGAAGTTATTTCCGACAACTATTTCATAAAACTTGAATAAATATTTGAACAATATATGCATGTTTCATCACTAATGCAAGTGGCTCAAGCCAAATATAGATGGTGAAGATTGCGAAAGGGACAAGATGGGAATTCATTAATTGAAAACAAGTAAAAATTGACCTCAATAAAACACATCAACTTAAGTAGTGAACTATAATGGCTTATTAGTTGGAATTTAGTAAAACATGCACATAAATAGCTAACCAACATTATCATTTACGACTAATTTATTTAAAAGGAGTGGATTGGGGGCTTGGTTCTTCAGCTCTTTCACGCACTTACAGGTTCAGTGGCTTTCTTAAGCCATGCCATTTCAGATTCATTCATGTACGACATCAAATGCTCTCTACATTTTGAATGGTAGCTATTCAGCCAATTCACTTCTTCGGGTACCAGAAGGCTCAAATCGATCAACTTCGTTTGGTACGGTGCCTGACAACATAAAAATCGCGCAATTGTTAGAAACATTACTAGACGTACAGCCAAAAAACTAGGAGAAATGGACTTACCCAAGTAATGTGCTCAAAAGATAAATAGCCCTTGTCACCGAAATTGAATTTTGTATCAGCCTTGTTAATTACAAGCACATTCTCCAATCTCACACCGAAATTCCCATCCTCGTAGTAACCAGGTTCTGAGTAATTTGAACAGATGGTATTTTAGCAAAAAAAGAAGCAGCAGCTATTCTGAAACAATAATCAAATGCAAATATTATGATACTTACCATCGGTGACGGTCATAGAATCTTGTAGTGGCACGTTTCGCGGTCTAAAACTAATTAAATGAGGTCCTGCTCAACATAGTTAACCCAATAGGAACACATATTAGCTTTAGACCAAACTAATTATAGATTCATATCAATAAGGCAGTTGTCAATCACCTACCTTCATGAACATTTAAGTAGGATCCAATTCCGTGACCAGTACCGTGTCGATAATCAAGACCATAATTCCACAAAGGAACTCGAGCAAGAATGTCAAGGGCATGACCTGAACAGAGCAGTCGTTCAAGGGAATAGTTTTACAAGGGCACACTTCAAATAGCTGATTTAATTATGAAGTTCAAACACATAAAATAGGAAAAAACTAATACCAGTAGTTCCATTAGGAAACCGAGCATTTCCAAGAGCAATATGACCCTTGAGGACCTGCACCAAATTCAGAAGCATATGGTACACACACATGAGTCATAAAAATCAAAATAACAGAAATAAAAAAAAAAGTGCAGGTGGTGAACTGTTATGACCAAAGAAAGCCATCTTTGAGCAGAAATGATACGAAAAAGAAGAGAACCAGCAAACACGCAAGTGTCACAAGGAGAGCAACGAAACCACCTACCGCAGTATAACATGTTTTCTCGTGTGCAGAAGGTTTTCCAAAATGAACTGTCCGGGTTATATCAGTGGTCCCATCCACATACTTTGGACATCATCAACATGACAATTAAAAACATTAGGATCACAAAATAAACAGAATGCTGAACAGATGCTGCTGTAAGGGTAACTTTTGACATTTCTACGTTCAAAGTTCAAACTATTTGTGATATTTGACAAACCTGTGCTCCTGAATCACACAAATAGATCCTGTTTGGATCAAGCTCAGCACATGTTTCTGGATTTGGTCCATAGTGGATGATTGCCGCATTTGAACCAACTGATGAAATAGTAGGAAAACTTAAGCCTCTAAAATGCTGCAAATAAAGAATAGTCTTATGTTGTCAAACACCACAAGAAAAAGTTGAAAATAGAGCAATATAAACCCAAGTACACACCCAACAAATGAAATATTCTCTAGCAGTCAACTGATGCCAATAACAGAGTTAATAACTAAATTCATAGAAGCACGCAGAAAAAAATAAAGATGGCTATTCTGAAAGCAAGAAGAGGTTTGCACAAGCAAGCTCCACGATTCTGGACTATTACTTTAAGCATAATCAGATCATTGTTGTTTGTAAACTGAACCCTTGACTCAAGCTTTATCCAAAATAGAAATGCATATCTTCTATCCTACACTCTACTGTTACAAAAATCATAATACTATATGCTCATACAAAAGATCCTACACATTTCCTGCTCTTCTTTAATAGTTGAAAATATCCTACTTGAAAAGAAATTAGGCACTTGAACAAAAATGGATAAATTAATAGTGGTTAAGGTTTTATAAAGTTGTCAATGAATGAAGAATATTCTGTACCAAACATCAATGAAACAAGTCAAAAGATGCAATGACCAACAGCCACATGCCTCTTCATAAAAGTAAGTGATACATAAACAAACTTCGCGTTGCTGTTATTAGGAGAACTCTTGCATGGACAATAATGCTTTTGTTACCTCTTTAGATGCTCGGAAGCTCTCCAGCTTATCACTAACAGTCACCTCTGTGAGCTTCAAGGTTCCCCTGCCACATTATACCAAAACATGGATCAGTCATCTGTGAATACCATATCATTTAGCGATTGGTCATGCTGAGCATCTTTGGTTTGTCATCCAAAAAGTAAACAACCATTCATAATTAAGTATACAACAGAATATATTGTATAAAAAAACTCTGGTTAACATTCAACATTTTCAGGGGTATGAATCATAATGTTCAAATAAGACAAATCTGTTGGGTTTATGACAAGAGCATAAGTTGGCATTAATGGTGGAATGAAAAGTACAATTTCCACTAATGGGTCTTTCTGAGTCAGCAGTATGATGTAACACATAACATAACTGGTTTCTCCAGCAGTTTAGACTGTAAACTAACCTAAAGCCACCTTACAGTTAATTGCTATGTCGGAAAATTATGTCCCAGCCAATTATTTATTCTCAATATTAACTTCTAACTTAAGATAAGACCAGAAAATTCCAAACTGACGAAGTAATTACTTACTGGTTTTTGTTCTCTTTTGGAGCTTCTCCTTCCAGAAAGTAACCGGAAGCTCCATATACCTCCTGCATCTGTAAACACCATACATACTCAAACATAACTTTTCAAGCCTAAGATGTTGCCAAGATTGGATATCCTTCTTTGGAGAGGGAAAGAGACTGTATTCCTTAATCCTTACTTTCCCAGACAATACAAAAATTTCAAAAATCACATCTCAAACAATACCTGCTTATCCAACCAGACAAGATACTGCACAACAGCAGCACCATCACGAACATGTGCCTTTCTTAACCCATCCAACTCCACTGGGTTCTGAAATTTTAAGAAAAATCAGTCAATGAGCAAATCAGCTATACTAACAATAAAAAAAAAGATTGTCATTGTCATGATGTAAATAAGATAAATTTGTTATCATATCATTCTTAAGAATGCTTAGAATCTTATACCGCAATTTGCATGTACATATGTCAAACAAAAGAGCTTCCTTTCCTGTTTCCAAATGTGCTTCTTCTAATAACACTGCACCAGATACAAGTATCCTGAATAATATAATCAGAAGAAATGGCACCTTAAGAGCTTTTGCAAGGGCCAAAGGTGATTGTTGCAGGTGAACCATATTGGAATTCAGCTTTGTATACAAAGCATAGCAGCAAGCACTAGGGTCAACCCATATGAGGTCATTGTTATTACTCCCTTCTGCTTCAATTTTACAATTGGTTGCGGATGGATGGCTGAGTTTGTTAGCCGCAAGCAAGACCACATCCGAGCCCACAGCAGTATATTCCCGAACTTCAATTCCATTTTCCGCCATGTAAGAGTTTACCTAAATAGCAATTTTTCAAATGAGAAATTCATACTTGTCCTCTTAAGATGGGCATGGATGTTTAATGGTACAAAGCTCAGAAGGTCACAATCTCACAAGGTAATGCCTAAAAACACAATATTGAGATTTAGTAAATGCAGGGTTAAAAAATTATCTGAACCCATATTTCATAGCAGTACCAAGATAGTTTGAGAAAATGGATGGTAAAATATATACATAAAACTTACCTCAGTTGATACCTTCTTCTTGTCCACATAAAAGAAAGCCGAGTCCAAAGTTACAACAGCAAATGCATGAACAACTGGACAGTAGGGCACATCACTTCCACGGACATTGTACACCCAGGCAACCTGCAATATAGAGGTTCTATTGATATTAGACGCTATACCAAAAATTAAATCTTGGAAATAAAACTTGTATAGGAGGTGCTACCCTAAAGAGAACCGAAGCTAAAAATTAATACACAAAAGACAAGATAACTCACCTCATCGAGTGCTGTAATAATTATCCCACAAGCTTTCTCTTGTACGAGCTTCTCTCTTAAGTCCTTTAACTTGTCTGCAACAGAACGACCAGCAAATTCCAGTGGATGTACAAGAACAGGATTGGCTTCTGCTGGTGGTCGGTTTTTCCAAACTTCGTCTACCAAATTTGTTTTAGTTTCAACCAGCTTCTGTTGTTTTTTGGCAAATGCACGCTCCCATGATTGTGCAGTGGCCACCGACACACACCAAGGGTCAATACCAATAGCAGCATCTTTAGGGAGATTCTGGCAAGCAAATCATGAAATCCTCTAAGATAACATAATCTTTATACTCCCAACATCTCAAAAATAAGTATCCTCCTTACAAAGTATGTTTGTCCCACCTTCCCTTTGGTTAAGTAAATTAAACATGACTCACCAATAATATCCTTAAAATAAGTTAGAACCACTTGAGTTTGTTAGAGTCACAGCATACATTCCTACGTTTATGCCCAATAGGTTAAATATAAGTATTTGTTCAAATACACAGACAAAACCCTATAACATTGATGATGATCAATGGAATGCTCCAAATAAACACAAATATAATATAGAACAAATAAGGACAAATAAAAATTCTATCGAAGGAGGAAAAGATAGACCGTAGACGGACTGACCAATACAAAAAACAAGTATTGAACTAAAATCAGGCAACAGGAAAGACCCTTTTACATTGCCTTAAGCTAGTCATGACTGTCAAACTAAAAAAAAAAGGATTTATTAAAATTTCCAGATTGCAGTAACTCACTTCAGCCATCCAAACATCTACTGGAGGATCTTCTCCCATACGCATGAGAGTCCACTGGTCACTTAGTTGTTGCGTTGCCTGCAAGAAGTACCGGCCATCTGTCCACAGCCGCGCCTCAGTTGTTGTGATAAGGGCCAACCCTGACAAAATTCAAACAAACAGATGATCAGCAGCAATACAAAATTCACTACCAGTTTGATTAAATCAGCATAAGAACAAGACAAAAAAATAGCAAACACATATGAAACCAGAATAATCAAAAGTTTTAAGTCAAACATTTAGGAAACACTCCTAGCTATCTAAAACACCACACTAGCTTAGATGTTCCAATTTTCTCCTATAAGCTAAAACATCATAATCTGAAAACTAAGACCTCACAAAAGTAGCTCTGAATTCAAAATCTTAGCAAATTTTAAAAGCAAACTAACCAGCACTCCCGCTGAATCCAGAAACGAACTGGCGCCTTTTGTCCCTAATTGACACATACTCGCTCTGCAACAAGAACAAATCGTTATCGGAATTACGAAAATTCTTCACAATTTCATGACAATAATGATGAAGTTGACCTAAGCAAGAGAGTATACAATAGAGATCTGAGAGAAGAATAAGAACCTGATGATAATCTTCGGAGGGGACGATCAAGGCGTGGAGAGGTGGAGAGTGAGAGGCCATGAGAGACCTCAAGGCGGCGAGAGTATCAGCCATTGCTTCCGCTTTTGTCTTCTGTTTGCAGTTCGTCGATCAAACCTACCACAATCCTATACTCTCCTTCGTATTTGAACTCGACAGAAGAGAGAAGAGAGTAAAGAGACAGAGGGAGAGGTGAATCTTCAACACTTGCCTTGTACGCTGCAGTTCGGATTCTCCCAGAATTGATGGGATATGGCAACAACAGAGAAGCGTGCTCAATTCCCAAACTAGCCTCTCCTTCCTAATTTACTTCTGTGATGTTGTTCATCGAATATTTGACGGTGAACTTCTTGTTTTTAAGAGTTGCGTTACGTATCTGAAAATATAAGTATTGCACTGTCACTGTTGCAAAAGTTTTATCAATTTATTAGAAAAGAAAATGACCAATTTTGGTACTCAAAATTTTTTATAAGATTAAATTAGTACTCAATTGAAATTATAGTCCAATTTTATCCGTGAATTAAAATTTTAAGACTAATTTAGTACATGAATTAACTTTGTTCATTTTTCCATTCACTATTTAAAATAATATATTTTAAAATAGTCCTTAATTATTTGTTTATGCCATAATATTGATCTCTATATTTCTATTTATTTTGATTAAAATTTATTTTTTTTAAAAGATTACGGTTTAAAATTATTTTCTTAGTTCATATTAATCTTTTTACTTTTATCTATTTCGATTAAGGTTAAAAATTATTTTTTAGTCCATATTGATCTTTGTA
>JAYMTA010006785.1:0-10111 GCA_036897625.1 Pelargonium cotyledonis
CCAGACGCAAGCCCTAGGTAAACCGCCGCCCAAACCCTACACTAAGGGAAACTCCAAGGAGGAGCCAGACCACTTCTTTGCTAATCAACCCACCTCTACACTTTAAAATAAAGTATTAGTCTAAAAATTTAGTTAATCTCATTTATTTTTCTAAATATAAAATATAAAAAAATAAAAAAATTCCGGTCGCCGGCCGGTATGGTTTGGTGCCAACTCAATAGGCATCAAGGGGGTTGGCGCCCATTCAAGTGGCGCCAAGCATATAAATTAGTAGAAAATAATTCAGATGGTGCTAGTTTCCTTATTTCTTGGTGGAGGATGCCATTTGACTCAATTAAAGCCCATTTTGGGCTAGTTGTCCAAAAAACCCGAACAGAGCTAGTGGTCTCGTCTATATTCATCTTGAACTGTTTGGTGAAGCCTTATGCACCAAGGCAAGTTTCTAGCGTTTTTGGGGAAGAGTAACAAATTAACATTTTCATATGTTAAAAATAAATTATTACAATTAATTGACTTGTATTTAACTATTTTAGAAATTTTGATCATTTAAAAAAAAACAAATTAAGTTCGCCATTGATCACAAATGCTACCATAATTGTGTTTTAATTGAAATAAAATCGATAACTAACAGCTAAATATATATTTCTCCTTCCGTCTCAAAATGAGTGTATTATTTTCATTTTTTGCAAAAATTAATAATAATCACATATTTGAGTGTGTTTCTAATATTACCCTTACTTTTCCACTTATTCTCCATGTGCAGAATTGTCTATGTGCATAAGTGATAAGAGTAATATAGGAAAAACAACAATATAACAACTTAAAAATATAAACAAAACACTTATTTTGGGATAAAAAATTTAGACAAACAAGACACTCATTTTGGGACGAAGGGAGTAACTGAGAAGTCACTCTTAGAAAAATATAAAACTTAGTATAGTGTTTGTTTAAAAAGTAAAAGTGGTGAGACCATGCAAAATTGTCTCTTCCCAATTCCATTTTATTATCTTCCACATCAACAGTGGAGAAAATACATACATCCTCGATTCTTGCACAAGAACTTTACAAACACCTAACACTTCAATAATCCTGTGTAGAATCAGGTTTGTATTGTACTAGTACGATAATTGAATATAAAGTCAGGATGGCCGAGTGGTCTAAGGCGCCAGACTCAAGTTCTGGTCCTCTAACGAGGGCGTGGGTTCAAATCCCACTTCTGACAAATTCTAATACTTTTGTCTCATTTTCCACATTTATTTTGCAATTGGTCTCCAATTTAAGTTTGTTTCAATTACTATCAAAACTTCTCATTTCGCTATCAAAAAGCTTCTTCGACACAGTAACAAAAAGAAAATGGACTGTCCTCGTCCCCTGTTTCATTCACTCAAATGATCAATACCCAGTGGCTCATTGCATTAATTCTTCTTTTTAGTTCTCACCGGAACCGCTAACATTTCTTGGGTACTCCAAACACTGCAATAACAGAGTACCCAGATGATAAAAATCACAACTTTAATTATCTGCCTCATGAATTGAAGCTTATTCTTTCAACAAGTAGACAAAGATTGTGAGGACAGAGGAGGTTTTGAAAGAGACGGGAAGAGGAACTAGAGAGACAAAACCGTGAAAGATCAAAATATCATAAAAACAAGTGGATGAAAATCGATTTGAGATCTCACTGGTTTTGAATATAAAAGTCAAATTTCTTGATGTAGCCTCGGTTACTTGCTACGAAAGGCCAGCTTTGAGCAATTGGGCCAACTGACGATTCCATTGGATTAACAAGTTTCTTAAATAATAGTATTGTTTATTATCAGAAACAACGTTGTAAAGTGGATCATAAGTACCGGATCTCTCAAGTCTTGACCATTAATTGTGATTACAAATTGCTTGATCCTTGTTTGAGTTTCTGGTACAAGAATATATGTGGATAAAGATATGGTCAGAATTGAAGTACAGCAGATTTCATATACGTACACAAGTGATGATTCAAGATTTCAATGGATTTCAGATTTTACTGTTGCTTTCTGGTGGTGATGATGCTTCTTCTTGTACCAGAAAGTCGTGTTTTACGAACAAAACAAATAAATATAGAGAAAAAGCAATAGCTTTATACATAAATTTCAGGCTGTAAAAATAGCGCCTGTGTTGGTGTTACAAAACTTTCCGGCGGTCTCAAAACCTGACTATGCTATGTACAGTGTCGTGGCAGAGCCAGTTTCTTCAACATCTTAAACCCAAAACTAGTAACTAGCTAGCTACTAATTAGTAGAAACCATAGATCCTAGCTCTACAATATTGAGCTCGATCTCTTTCACTTTTGATTTGGTTAAAATATGTGCAAATGGGTCTTCAATTGTTACGCTCCGGCCAGTTAATTCCCAGCCCTGATCCGTCCCCCAGTTCTTTGGGGCGGCGTAGCAGCCGTATCTGGAGGCGGTGGATCTTGAAACTCCGGCCATCGACGGCGTCATCGCCAGGGCAGAGTTCAGGCGGTGCATGTGGAGGATCCGGTCGTAGTCGGCGCGTCTCTCCGGATCGGAAAGGGTCGAGTACGCTTCGTGGACCTTCATGAACTCGTAACTGCTGCTTTGACCGTTAGTTCCGTTATTGGCTACATCAGGGTGCACGACTCTGGCCAATCTCCGGTAAGCTGCCTTGATCTCCTGACACGTGGCCCTCGTCTCGATCCCAAGCACATCGTACAGCGACCCTCCCGACAGCGGCGACGCCACGTGTACCCTCTCCGTCCTCTCGGAAACGCAAGCCGCGGTGGTGGTGGTGGTCACGCGCCGGGGGAGGTTGACCCTCGCCGGAGCGGAGCGGAACCTGTCGGAGGCTGCCGCATTAAGGCCGGAGAAGTGGACGGAGGAGGCCAAAACCGAAGGCGAAGTTGTTGTGAATGCCATATTGTTAAAATGTATAGATTTTTGTTGTATTGTTGTGTTGTGTTGTGTTGATTTGGTAGTGGTGTTGAGGTTTGGGTTTGTTATTTATAAAGTGAGGAAGTGGATATGGATTTTTGATTTAACTGCGGTTAGTTGTGTGTGGTTGAGTTAAGGAAATTGAATCTTATCCATTCTGTGATTGGTCGAGGCTGAGTCAGCCACTCGTCGACGTTTTAAGATTCTCTTTCTATTTTCACTCAATTCCCGCATAATGCGTTGCCATATGGGTTTGTGTCTAATTTCAAAATGTTTTAATTTATCAATAATTTTGGCATAATTGTGAGCTTGAACATGCTCATGTGAAGTGAAGCAGAGCAAAGATTCGTCAGACCAGAACCAGACCTTGGCTTGTTTAGTTAATTAGCGACAATTTCTGGAACGCAACTGCAACAAAACATGATTAGATTATTTAAATTTGTGTTTAATTAGTAATTAGCTACATCATTGGAGTAAGTTTTTCCATGGGAGTGACAGTGACCACTTTGTTTTGCCGACAACGAAAGAGATTTTGAGAGACATTTGCACAAATAATATCAAAGATATTTGTTTAATATACAAACGATGATCTAGAAGCTGTGTGTGTGAGAGGACTTGAAGAGGAATTGGCCTTTGGATAAGATATTGATTTTCCTTATTTGCTTACACAATTTCTTTTTTTTTTAAAATGAAGAAATAGATTGAGGTGACAATGACATTGACAATGCTTTGGAATATTTTAATTTCTAGAAACTTTTGGATATAGATCCCATTTTTTGCTGGCGTAGGATTTGTTTTTCTTCAAAGACGTGATTGAGCTTTGATGTCGACACAAAACAATAAGTCCTATTTCTTAAAGTCAACCGATGTGATTTGACACAAAACAAAACAATCGTTTATCTCAGAGAGGTACCGTTTGAATTACAAAATTTGATTTGAAAATAGAAATAAAAAATGGGAATAAGAATTAAATTTTTATTGTTGGTGTTTGGATTAAACCACATTAATTTCAATTCTGATTCCGATTCTCATTCATATTTTCTCACCCTTGAGTAATTTGATTCAAATTCTCATTGATGGTGTTTACAATCTAAATTTTAAAAATTCATAACTTTGTGCTCGAATGTTCTATTGATATAATTTTTTTTTGGTTTCATATAACTTTCCGGGATGAATTTTGTTATGATTATAATTTTTTCAAATAATGCATATTTATAAACATAAATTCTGGAACAACAAAAAATAAATAAATAACACAAAAATTCGAAACTAGTTTCGTATTCGAATTTCGAATCGAATACAAAGTTACCCAACACACACACATATATATGTATATATACATGTAAATATATGTGAGTACACACACATATGTACATTCAAAACCAGTTGTGACAATTCAAATTTTGTATCGGATTTCAATTTATGTTTTCGAATTCGGATAAATAATTCGAATCCGATCCTAAATAAGTTCGGATTAGATGAAATTGAATTTTGAATTTAATTAACACACACATATAATCAAATTTTGAATTTAATTATGAATTTAATTAACACAAACACATGTATATTCAAAATCAATTGTGACAATTCAAATTTCGCGTTGAATTTGAATTTATGTTTTCGAATTCGAATGTATAAACATAAATTCGAATCTGATCCGAAAGAATTTTGAATTAGATGAAATCGAATTTAATTAAAACACATATATAGACACACACAAACACATATATGTACATTCGAAAACTAGCGACCGATACAGGCTTTTTAATTCCGACCCATTTAAGCTCGCGACCCTCTTCAATAAGTCACACATGAGCAATTCTAGATATTTTCGTTAGGAATAATGTTTTTTTATATAAAAAAATTGAAGTGTTTATCAATTTTTAAACTACGAGTAACGTTTTTTTTACAATTATTTAAATATTTATAAAAGTGCGAATAATTTAATCGATTCCATTTTTAATAATTTATTGTTTTTGTTAACTAAAGAATAACAATTTGAAAAAAAAAATGATTATCATTTCCACACTTTAAATAAAAATGTGAATAGCAATAAAAATGGAATGAATGAAAATTGAAATACCAAAATTTCAATCAGAACGCAGCCAGATGAGTTCATTAATCAAATTATATAATTACTGTTATATATCCATTGCCGTTTTTAATTATATAAGTGTTAACATACTGTAGTTTTTGTGTGGATGAAGTTAAGAAAGAAAGAGACAATGGGAAAAGCTCAAACAACAGCCAGATCCAGCAGTGGTGGACACGTGTTGAGATGTGGTTGAAAGGTCGGTGGTTACTTGTGAGGCGACGAGAGGACGTGAGAGTGGAAAGAATTGGTGGGTCTGTTTCTAGATTCTAAACGGTAAACGGATAAATAAGTTGTAACAGTTACGGTTGTTTATTACTAAATGATTAATAAATTCACCGAAAGTAGGGGACAGCTCGAGTTTCAACGGTGAATATTTACGTGCGGGCCGCAGTAATGTTATTGGATCAGCTGCGCAACAATAGGTTAAAAAAGTTTTTAATAGATTATCTCTTAAAGTTTAGAAATTTGATAACAGGTTATAGAGCAATTTCTTAATTCAATCATTCTTGTTGTTTTATTTGTAACGAATTTGTTTATCATTGCATAACTTTTGCACGTAACAAATAAGGTAAGATATATCGAAAATCAATCGCATCGTATTTTTATTTTATATGGTTAAAATTGTCACGATGAGTCACAACTGTCTAGTACACCTAACTTCGCCCTCTTTGCAAAGCTCTTGTGTCGCGTGATGTGCACGACCTATCTCACATATATACTATATTGATCTTCAAACAAAGTTCCAATGCTAGAAAAGGTTAGAATGTTACAACATTACAGTTTATATTTGATCATTTAACGTGTCGAATTAATTTCACTTTATCGTAGCTAAGTCCTTAAAGTATTGTAACACAAGATTTAATGGCTTTGGAGACCATGGCGCAACCCTGTGACATCGTATGATGATGTCTAACTCATTCCCATATCCAAGCATGTGATCATAAAGCCACTCACATTGTCTTTGTTTTGTTATGTTTTTCTAGGTCACCGGAAGAGTTAAGTCCATGCCCGCAAACTCTGTTCCCAAGCGACTAAGTCATCAAGACACTACAAGGAAACATCTTATTTTTGATGGAAAGTTCCATCAAAAAATATTGTTTTTCTGTCAAATATAATGGTTTTTGACGGAATTATTAACGAAAATATTCTGTCGGTAAAAGTACCGTCAGAAATATTTTTGACGGAATTTATTGACGGAATTATTGATGGACACTTCCGTCAATACATTCTGACATAATTATTGACGAAACTTCCGTCAAAATAATTGATGGTTTATTCCGTCAGTAATTCCGTCACAATTTCCATCACTAATTTTGTTAATAATTATGTCACAATTTCCGTCAATAATTCTGTCAAATATTGTTGATAGAAATTCCGTTAATTATTTTAGACATAAAATAGTCAAATTATTTCGGTCAATAATCAAATTGCGTTCGATCATCATACCGTTAGCATTTCAATCAATATCCTATTGAAAAATTTATGGACGAAAATTTAATGAAATTAATAAGTTATATATACTGATTAAACAATGTTAACCAAATAAGTAGCATTAATATATATTATACAAGCAAAACATAGTATTCATAGTATCAAATTCTTGTTAAAAAAATCTAGTAGTCTATACTACTTATAAAATATGTTATATAAGATGATGGTGCATGTCGTGGGAAATCAGAAGATCGAGAACTACTAGCTCTATTAGCTCGGGATGGGTCACGCTGCAATGAAGTGATTTGAGCAATAATACCTTGGATCATTGTAGTATGCTCCATCAATCGTTGAGCAACATCAATTGCATCTAGCCCTCTTTGGCGATCACGCACACGATCTGTAAGAAATTATTGCATAGTCTACTCCAGCCGAAGGATGTGCTCATACAATTAGTGTAGTGAAGGTTGAGTTGATGCAGTACTACTCGACCCACCTATCTGAGATGATGAAGATGTCTCTCCGCGCTGCGATGGATAGAATCCGACATCATAACCTAAACCGTAAATCCGTTATCATTATCACATCCCCCAACAGCAGCATAATACAATTGTGACGTATTAATGATCTCATCAGCTTGCTAAAGTCGTTGTGTTATCTGTTCAGTACGATCCTACATATAAAATAATAGTACAAATAAAATTTAGTGAACTAAAACGGATATCATAAGCTGAACACGTTTGTACACATTATATTTTTACTTATGTTAACAAATCATGCTCGCTCATCTTAAAAGCTCCTCCCATTGTAATCTTGAGTGTTTGTATACACGTACACGTCACCTAATGATATTTTAGTGTCATCAACTCCTAATGCACGTGTCTGCAGAAAACATAACACAACTTCACCAAACACTCAAATACCATTGTACACTAACAAAGAAAAATTAAATAAAATATGAGCTTAAAAAAAATATGCTATGTAGTTGAACAAAAGGTTCAATCGGCAGCGAAAAGCAGGACAATAGCATGGAGCTTTCGAGAATCTCACTTTTTCATAAGAAGATGCCCGAACGGGTAAACTAATGAATTACTAGTGATAAGAGAATCTCTCATTTTTCTCATGAGAAGTGTCCAAATGGATACTCTTATGGTACGAGAATAAATCGGATTAATAACAAAATAAAGCCAGTTTTAACAATTGTCCTAGAAGTATACAAGTATACTACCTACATCAAATCTAAGCATTTTTTAGAATACAAATACACCAGATGGATTCAGTAAAGAG
This sequence comes from Pelargonium cotyledonis, assembly GCA_036897625.1. NCBI lineage: Eukaryota > Viridiplantae > Streptophyta > Magnoliopsida > Geraniales > Geraniaceae > Pelargonium > Pelargonium cotyledonis. The sequence continues at coordinate 7,738 of JAYMTA010006785.1, forward strand.
ATATAAGCATAATTCAATACATATGATATCAAATAAATAAACAGAGCAAACTGCCATTATCTTAGAAATTATAAGCAATCATAAAATAAATGAAAATGGTGCATGTCATCAAACTTGCAACAAGCATATGCTATTCTGTTGATATAACAGATACTAACAATCGACACAAAATGTGCCACATTATGCTTTGAATTCACACGCAAAAATGGATTCAACTTGTAACTGACTACACATTGACAAGAGCTTAAGAAAATCATAACAAGCAAAAGGTAGAATATAACTTAGTTCATAGTCAATAAGCTATGAATCTATGATGGAGCACAAATCCCAATCTAAAGTGCTAGGATTGTAAATTTGGGATCATAACAAGCACAAAGAAGAATGTAACGTATTTCATTGGCGATAAAGCTAGGGATCAAACAAAATTAAGAACTTGTAATGCTAGGCCTAGGATTTAGATTAGAAATAGGAAAGCAGAATCATGCCACTTGTTCTCAATCACAGACAAGATTGGTAATGTAGATAGGAATTTGAAAAGGAATACACAAAAAAGACCTAGATGATTAACATGGATTCTTAGATTGTGCTTGAACTTGTCAAAGTGTTTGTGCTTCAAAAGCATCATAGTGCCAATACACCACTTGGAGAAAGATATGATACATTATTATAGTCTAAAATGAAAGGTTAACTAAAGCAGGTCAATAAGCTCATATTACAAACAAAAACCTTTTTCAAGTGCAAAAACTGAAACATTATCTTTTTTGCTCCATAGGTCACCCACTAAAATATAAGCCAAGTCAATGACAAATACGATTGTGGATATTCCATGAACAGTATATTGGGACTTAAACGCACATATGAGCAAATTCCCAGTTTGATAAGATTAAAATTACCAAATGGAGAACATCAAACACTAATAAAATCTATTTGTAATAAAGTGTTTTCAGTGGATTAAGGCATGAACTATCTCTGATTTCTTTGTTATATTGTTTTTGTAAAAAAAAATCAACGCTAACAGGCACCAATAACAACAAGAAGCTATTTCAAGAGCAGCAATAACAACTCTCCGAGTGAGTCTGGAAATGCAAGCCAAATTAGAGAAGCAAGCTATTTCAACAACAATACCATAAACATCAACACTAACAGCACCAATAACAACCACCAGCTCAATTCCTATTGATGTCTAAACAACAACGACAAGCAAGATATCTCTAAAATGCTAAGATCTACAATAATCATTTATCACAACTCATATGACTGATACAACAATAATAACAACAACAATTAACAAAAACAGCAACCAAACTATTTTCAGAACAATGTGGATTGCAGCAGCAACAACAATGTACGAAATTTGCAATCCGATTTAACAAAACTATTGTATGAAAAAACTAACCTTTTCCCAGGCAAAATCACAATCAACACTCCGCTTCTCCTTCCCCCTTGATTGCGTGACCAGATTTGAGTGAACGGCGGCGTGGTCACGGTGAGTTCGTCACTTTGTCTCCATCTCCGTGAGTGTTTTGAGTAAATTGTGATAGTAGGTAGGCGTGGGTTTTATTAGGGTTATGTTATATAGGGATATAGTTTTTTTTTTTTTTTTTTTCCTGGCCGGCCGAGTACCCAATTTGGTATCAAAGTTTTATTGTGCCTAATTTATCACTTAAACTATTATCTCATATTCAATTTACTATCTACTGTTAAGTTCCGCCAATTTTCCGTGAAGTGCTGACTTGGCATGCTGATTTGAAAAAATTTTGTTTACATATCACTTCCGTGGATATTATTTAAATTTTAAATAAAAAAAATAAAAAAACTCTCTCTCTCTTCCAACACCCACTTTCTCTCTCCGCAACGTCTAGCATTGTCCAGGTAAAGATAAAGTTTTTATCATGATTCACATTTGTGCAAACATGCTGTAGACAAGTATATCAGGTTTCAAATTTTTAAGCTGCTTCCACAACTAATGAGATCAATTTTTAATCCGAGAGGCGCTCAAATTCTTAAGATACAATTGACTCATATGATATTAAAAGGCCTTGTGTTCATCAGGTTCGTGTTAAGTTTTTTGGAAAATAGTCAATTGATTTGCTTAATTTGCATTTGCAGGTCTTCTGGGGTTTGGACAAGAAACTTGCGCAGAGGAAGCATTTCCTACTCCAAATACTCAACGGTTTGGTGAGGCCGCGGAACTCGTCTGCTCCCTGGTCGACCACCGCCTGCTCACCGGTCGACGCGGCTACCAGATCTGCTTCCGGCAACTTCCAGGCGAGCCAAGAGAGTTGCTTTTCAGAGCTTTTTTTGCTTTGCTTTGCTTTGAGGAGGGGAGAGCAGAGAATGAGAAAGGTAGCGGCTCCGGCGGACATGGAGCCAC
>JAYMTA010006786.1:0-10111 GCA_036897625.1 Pelargonium cotyledonis
ATTCTTTTAAATCGATAAATATAATAAAATATGTTATAATATTCATACACCTCTATTTTCGCACAAAACATGTTTTAATTAGTTATATCAAATATACGTATGTATATATAATACATGTGTCAATCCTTTCTAAAAACAAATAACATAGAATTTAGATGTAAAAATTCAATCTACTTTTAACATAAATAAAATTTTATTAAAAAATATGAATTTATCTCAATATTAACCCACATAATGATCTTATAATTTTTTTTTTGGGAAAGAAAATGATGTTATAATGTTAAACTTATATTTCATTACTAAAACAAATTATTTGTTAAATAATAATAGTATGTTCTTAAAAAATGTAGATGATAATTTGAATTTAACTATTTTAATTACTAGATAAATCAAATACTATAAACTTAGTTGGGGCACCTATGTTAACTATATGGGGTCACCTCAAACAATTTGCTGAGTATGGTAAAAAATTGTAAAAATTACCGCACCATTATACAATTTATTATAAAGTTAGTGGGGTCACTTCACCCCATATAGAATATTGTGGCTCTGCCACTGCTTGAATGGGCTTCCTATTATTTATTAGAGCAGATTCCGGATAACTTCTATGGAATTGTCACTGAAATCAGATGATCACCTAATACTTTCATTCTTTTCATATAACACTATGAACTTGCCAGTAGTTGTTTCTGTGATGACACCGTTAATTTGGTATATAAATAGACTAACATACTCCTTGCCACCACCACCATTCTCTATTCAAAAAAGCTCTTAACTTGCTTTGAATTAAAAAAAAAATTGAACTGTATCTTAACCAAACAAGTCCTTCATCGGCCATGAATCACATCCATAAATCACGCCCATGAATCGCGGCCAGATCTCCGACGAGCATGGAAGAAATGATCGTTGATCATGGCGGTCTCTATGACGAGCATGACGCTCTCAGCGAAAAGAAAGCTTCGGCGCCGCAGCTTCGGCGCCGCTGCTTCGTGAGAGGGTCAGGCTTTCGTGGCTCATTGGAGAAGAAGAGGTCAACCTCCTCTATCGTTCCTCCAACCATTGCCGATTTGCATTATTGAGAGGAGACGATATTGATAAGCATTTCCAGGCGGATGCTATGTCTCTCTCATGACCAGCTCCAACGAGATCAAGACGAAATCCACCTCTCAAGTTCGCAAAGCATAGCAGGGAGCTTTTCCAAGGCAACTAAAGGTCATGCTCTACCATTCTCGGGCTGTGCTGGTTGACGGTGTGCAACATCGACATCCATCTACGACAAATTTGCACAAATCTGCACAACCATTCAATTTAGGGTTGATTTGAGAGTTTTAGGGCTGATTTTGTGTTCAATTTTTGTTGTCAAATATGATTTGTGTTTTTGTGTTAAATTTGATTGTGTTGATTTGAATTGCTTTTGTATTGATTTAATTTTAAAAAAGTTGATTAGATTTAGTGTTTGGATTTGTTCATGTTCATAAATTTCGGGAGACTAAAATCTTCATATGTCGCTGGATTTTTAAAGAAGAAGTGTATTTCAGTCAATTAATGAAAATACACAGCATCTGCAAAGCACATGACACATTCGGTTATGAATTCCATCAAATTTAACCACTAAAACATCTTTTTGGCAAGTTCAGGGTGTTAACTGCCAAGAATGAACGTATAAGGTGATGATTTGCTATAATTGACAACCCTATAGGGGTTATCTGCAATTTGCTCTACTTATTATTTGTTTTATTTGTCATCCACGTTTTTCGTGTTGCATCATGCATGTTCTTAGATCCGAGTTTGTGTTTTTTGTGTGTTTCATTTATTTGCAAGATAGGAAATCACTTGAATGCTGAGAAATTATAATTAGTTCTTGTCTTAAGTATATTATTTTATCCAATATTTGTTTATTATTAGTTGGGGTAATCAAACAAACCATCTCTGTGATTTTGTCAACAAACATATAATTATACATATTTACCCTAAAGTATTTGTCCACGACAATTTACTACCTCAAACTTTAAAATCCAAATTTTGTTCTCTAAATAGACTATTATACCCTTCATTTAATCTTAATTTTTTAAATAATGGTATTTAATTTTAGTTTGGGTTAAAAGCATCTGATTCTACCCGAAAAATCATAAGTCTTACGACAAATTAAAATGTGACGTGTGGCACCCGAGTGCCATGTCATCATCGCATCCCATGTTTGATGTAGTCAGGTCTTGATAGATCACCTTTGTTGATGTATCTTTTGTACTTTGTATATTCTGCTTAGTGGGATATGTTTATTTTCTGCTTTTGTTGAATCGCTGTGTGTGCATGTAATGGAGTTGATAGTTTTCTTCCTTTCGCCTTATTGGATGTTGACCTCTGAGTCTGATAACTCACATTTTGTGCTAGTTATCCGGCCCTAAACCATGCCTAAACTAGTGCTTTTAAGTGCATTTTTGTATTATTTTGTACCTAATTGCTCTCATTTATGCTTCATATTACATTTGTGCATCACGTTATAGCATTGTGAGAATTTTAGGCATTTTGTTGTATTTTCATGTAATTTGCACGATATTTAGCTCATTTTTGGCAGACTTACGCTTGTGGTACATTTCATGATGATTTCAGGTCAAGCAAGTGGAAAGATGCAAAGAAGAAAACACATGTGGATCTGTTTAGTGCAGTTGGCGCCGCAGCGCCAGCCCACCATGCAACGACGCCATGTCAGCTTCAGCACAACAGAGTTTTTAATGAGTTATCAGCTGATGTGGAAAAGTCCTCGTGACGCCGCAGCGCTAGTCCCCGACGCCGCGGCGCCACCTTCATTGTCTATATAAATCCTGGTTTTATTTTATTTTGAGAGATTAGGTTTTTTGGAGCCTCTCATTTTGATCACTTTGTCAGAGAGAAACAGAGGAGAAAAGGTTGAAGGCGTTGGAGCTCAAAGATTGACACTCTTGGATGCTCGGATGGATCGTGACAACACCGACTTCGTCTCTAGTCTCTAGTCCCCTGTTGAAGGTTGTAAGTATAATTACATTTTCTGTATTTACTGAATATTGGTTGTTATTTGTTACATATTTCAGATTGTCTATGATTTGGATATTGTTTCACCATATGAACATGTTTAGTAATATAGTTAATTTACTTTTCGAACATGATTTGTCTATGAATATGTTGTTTGGCTAGTCGTAGTTGTGTGGTTGGGATGTGATGATAGGTGTGAATATGTGATTGAAATAAGATACGGGGATATACGATGTATGTTGAATCAAACTCATGTTTTTCTATTCATAATGCTACGGAACAATTCGACGGGATTGTTTCGGTTGATCATACTAGGAGCCATATCCCGTGAGGGGTATGGCTCTTGCGGATTACAATATGAAGGGAAATTAAGATCTTGACATTAGTTTCATTGTACTGTTTCCTACCAACACGTCCATGACCGTCATGCTAAGGTGTGAGTGCACCCCTCTGACGAGTGGGTTTGAGTAAAAACCAACACTTTCACCTTAAGATTTGGCGAAGCCTTAATCGATTAGCCAATGAAATCTATTGGTCGTGTTGATTCAACATTGTCAGAAATTTCCATCTCGGGTAATTAATTACACTCTTGACACCGTCTATATCACATGTCAACCAACACTGTCTCTATCTCTTTAATTTTCAAAACTTGAACTTTGGAAGTTATTTTCAAAATCTAAAATCTCATCTCAATCTTTGACTTGATTTGGTTAAAAAAAAAAACAATTTCAAACCTCAAGATTTGATTTACTTTACTGTCTAGATTAGTTTGAAAATTCCTAACTAATTAATAATTTCAATCCGTCACCGACCAAAACCCTGTGGATTCGATAAACCCAGACTTCACTGTCCTATTATTACGAGGTCGACTCTGATATGCTTGTCAGACTCACACCAGAGTTTTTTTGTCCTTCGTTGCTTTTTGCTTGAACTGCATGTCTTTTTCTTCATGATTTTAAAGTCTTCCTTTGTCTTCTTGTGGATGTCTGTCCGGGCCTAAGGGTATGGGATATTGCCGTTGTTTCGGACAAAACTTGCTATAATCTTTCCTTCTAAACTTCATGGGGTACTTGAGGTCCCCGATCCGTGCAGAGGATGGGTCTCAGACCCTTTGTTTCAAGGCTTATCCCGGCCTTGGGGACCCCGGGGTCCAGGTTCATTCAGTCTTCATTTTCTGTGTCTTCATTCATAGGTTCCAGACCTCTTGTCCCCAAGGTTTGTCCCAGCTTTGGGGGGCCCAAGGTCAGGTCCCCTATGATCTTCGTAGTGTAGGTCTTCTTTTGATGGGGTTTGGACCCTTTTCCTTGTATCATTCTTGTATTCTTAAATTCTGACTGAGTTGTTGTTTTCAGGTATTGCCAATATGTCTGAGTGATTGAATATGAGCAGGAAATTGTTTTTGGGACAAAGGCCCTAAAGGTGTCCCCAAGACTCGTCTTCGGGTAATAGGCATGTTCGCACTCCACCAGCTTTGCTGTCTGCGGCTTTTCTTGTCCTTCAAAGCTTGTTCCCTCTGCTGCAAAGAAATGTAAGAACGTCTTTGTTGCGAGGACCAAAAGGTCTAGGGCCGAGCAGGCCAAGGGTGACTCATTTGCTCTCGGAGGACCCCTATCTAGTACCGTAGAAAAATGGGCGCTACACCCACCTTTCCATTACGAACGATCCTCTTGTAGATGTCTTCTCTCTTACGGGCTCTACGGGGAGGCTGGTGCCATCGGCCGTGGTTGACCAAGATATGCTAAAAAGGTTGTTTATTGATCTGAGAATCGATGAAAAGAACTTCTGGGGGTGCATCCCCACGCGCTCTGCCGCCAAGCCATCGCTAAAGAAGATGGTGGTCTTCTAGTCTCATTTTGAGAATGGGTCACCTTGCCCATAGACCCTTCTGTGGAAGAGGTTGTCACCTTCATGGAGACGACCTTCGAGAGGTTCTTCCCGAATGACATCTAGAAGATGACCTTTTTTGCCTCTACCTGTAGACTTATGGGGAGAGAGCCATCCGTCGCCGGCATGCTCCTGCTGTTCACTGTTTACAACTGGAGCAATTCCGCCAGCCTCAAATAGAGACCCTTTCAGCCCCACGTCTTCAATAATCTCTCCATCACCCACGCTATAGGTAGAGGTGGGGCATCCCCAAAGTCTCCACGCCTCTAGATCAAGCAGGGTGGAGGTCGGGGGCTCCTACCCCTACCACCTACGATCGCGTGACACACGCTCTTATCCTTAACTATTCTCCATAGGGGAATTCTTTCCTCACTCAATATCTTCTCTAGAGCAATGTCCAGTTCTATACTGAAGCCTCCCACCCAGGGCGTCCTCTGCTCAAGCCCATCCATTCCATCCTCCCTAATCGGAGAAACATGGTGTGGAAGATTCATGAGGAGATTACCTCTCCTATCTTTCCTGACGACTATCATGAGTGCTCTTGCCCTAATGCGAAGCATTACATCAAAGGTAACTTTAGGCTTATTGTTTACTCAATTTTAGTCTTCAAATTTTTCTCTTTATCTTCAATGATCTTATGTTGATTCGCAATAGATTCTCTGTTCTTGGGGCCTTGGTTCGCGGAGAGGCGTTGGGCGTATAATGAGGCCCAAGCCGAGGCTAGGAAGACGCGGATGGCTATCCTCGATGTCATCCAACACATTCCTTTGGCCGGTCCACCGCCACCGACCAAGCCTACTGGGAGGAAGCTGAAGCGATCAGGAAAGGAAGGTCCTGGCTCTTTCGAGAGGTGGAAGAGGGTGGAAGAGCCCCACGAGGAGTCTTTTGGGGATTTTTGTCCTTTAAAATGCCATCAGAGTAGAGGTGTGACCCGACCTCTCCAAGAGGTAACTTTTGTAGGTGCTCCAGTGCCAATTCTTCCTTCGGTCTCCCCCCAAGGAGTTGAGGAGACAAGGGATAGGGTTTCTTCCGCACGGGTTCCATAATGTTACCATCTAGTGGGCCGTCAGGAGGATGCTGAAGAAGAGGAGGAAGGGAAAATTCTAAATCGTGTTGCTTTGGGGGCAGAGGAGCCGACGCCAATTGGTGATGTGGCATCTCTTCGAGGGCCATTGAGAGTTGTGATGGTGATATGGGGCCTTTGGTACCCATGGGTGGAGGAGGTAATGCAGTGGAAGAGGTTCTGCCATACGTGGCTGGTAGTGGGGACGAGGAGGAGGAGGATCCATATGGAGTTAAAACGCCTTCCCCAACTCGACCTACTAGTAGTTTCGATGATAACCAGGTCCCGTTGAGGTCCTTTCTAAAGAAAGGGAAAGTTGGGACTTCTTTGTTCCCTACGGGGGAGAGAGCTGAGGTTCTTGAGGAGGTTGACTGCATCATGTCAACTCCGGTTCATTTTGGGGGAGGTCAGTTTGGGAGAACCGAGGGAGGCAAGGGGCGCGTCAACTTAGGACCGGACGACATTGTTATGGTGGATTCTTTGTTTGAAACCTCAACCGAGGGTGCGGTCGAGGGGAGAAGAGAAAAAGGTTCATTGGGGGTAAGTACCACGAATGTTGTGCTGGAGGTCCCGGATGAGGGGGTCCGAGGTGAGGCTATAAATGAAGAAAGAGTCATGACCGAGGGGGATTAAGATGAGGTTGTAACTAAGGAGAGGGTCCTGCTTGAAGGGGGCTCAGGATGAGGTTGTTGGTTAAGAGATGGTGGGCTTGGACGAGGGGGTCCAGAACGAGGTGGAGGATGAGAGAATAGTCCTGGACGAGGGGGTACAAGACCGGGTGATTGTTGACTAGATGGTCCAGGAGGACATGGTGAGGGGGTGGCAGGGGGCTATGCATGCGTTATTGCTGATTCTTTCATTAGTCGAGCTGTTGTTCCTACCATGAGTAGGTGGCCTTCAGATTCATCGAGGGGGCCAATCCATGAGGAGATCCTAGTATGAGTGAGGGCATCCTTGGAGCCTGGGGGCGTTGCAAGATTGACCCAGTTTGTTCAGATGCTTTGCTAGCATCTGGTTGGGGTAAGTCTTCTTCTTTCTTCGCTGGTACTTTCTTCTTGTCGCTTTGAACTTATCTAATGATTATCTTTTGTTGCAGATTTCTCACATGACAACTAATTTGGCTGGAGTCTGTTTGGCGAGGGACTGCATGCTAATGAACTTTTGAGGAAGGAAAAAATTGTTATGAGCTCTTGCTGCCTCTAAGAGACGGTCCACATATATGAGACCGAGAAGGCTGCGGCGATCAAGGAGGTGGGGGAGCATGATGCTATGGCTAGGAACCGTATCATGACCCTCAAGGCTGAGCAAGAGCATCTCCTTAATATGATTGAGGGATTGACCGGGGACCTCGAGGCCAAAACTACCAACTCTATAGAGAGGGGAGGAGCAGAGCTCCGCAGAAGAGAAGAGGCGGGAAAGGGGCAGGAGATGGAGCTTCATAGAAAGGAGGAGGAGATCTTAGCGAGAGAGTATATTCTACAACAAGGGGAGGAGGCTCTTCAAAAGAGGGAGGCGGAGCTCCAAGAGAAGAAGGAGGCATAGAGATCCTCGTAATTCGCTCATGTCTAGGTATTCAGCTTTTCTTTGACTATATCTTCTTTTCATGACTCTTCTTCTTCTTTTCCTGATTAGGCCAAAGATGCTTCCGACCTTCAAAGTTGTCGCTCATCCCTAACCCCCAAGGTTGTGGGGTCTCCAATGCCTAGGTCTCTGGTAGCGGCCTGCGCATCTTCAGAGCTAATGGATTTTCTGACTTCTGAGCGTATCTTCAGGTGAGCTGAGGGGAGGAGCAGTGCTTTTTGCATTGTTGCTGGGGATGGTGCTAATCAAGAGACGCTTCATGAGTGGTTACTCGTCTCTTCTTCTCGTCCGGATCTGAGTAAATTCCACCCTTGGTTTTCCTTCAACTTGGAGGAAATACTCATGTCTCGAGAGAATGATCTTAGGAGGTCTGAGGTCAAACCGTGGGTGCCCCCAAGCAGTGATCCCTCGCGTTCATTCAAAAGGCTCTTTTGGAGTTGCACCCTTAATCCTCCCCCCATAGAGAATGTTGAGCACGCTGAATCTTCGCACGAGGAGTCTAGCCATGGATACAAAGTATCCAGACCTTAGATTCCCAGGGTGGTCCCTCCTAGAGATATCTCGCTCTTCAGTCCTCTTGCGGAGACTACCTCAGAATGAGAAGCTTCAACTGAACGTGCCTTATCTCTATAGTTTCGAGAAGGGAATATGTATTTAAGTTGATAATCAAATTTTCTTTTGAGGCTAATCTTCGCCATCTGTAGGAGTTTCTACGAGGGAGACAATTGAATATGCCCCCAAGAGACGATACAAGCATCTGATGTCATGCTTAGAGCAGCATTATCTGTAACGTAGCCCGTCACTTGAAGATCATCTAAAGATGCCTCATGTCCTTAGTCATATTCTTTTTCTTGAGAACGTTGACATGTTGCCTTCAGCAGTGCAGTAATTTGTTCTTCATTAAGCCTTTTTGAGGATCTTTGACCCTTCATGATGTCATATCTTGTTTGTACATTGGTTTGTAAACTTGTATCTTCCTGCTTCGAGAAATAAATATATTTGACTTATGTATTCATCGTTCTTCAACTGTTTGCTTTGTTTTACACCTTTGTATATCTCGCTCAACGATCACTTGCAGCCATCACGTCGTTTAGGAGTTCGTCTTGGCTTAGATCTTTGGCAAAGGCTTGGGACACCTGTTTGCCTCAGGCCCCCTTATAAGAATGCCTCCAGGTTTGTCTGGGACAGTTTGTCCTGAGTTGGCCCCCTGATCCTGGGGGCAGGAGTGTTATCATGGTCCTCCTTATCATGATGGACTTTTATGAGCAAGCACACGTTTGGAGAGAAGTTTTTCCTATTCCTTTTTCCCAGGGACGGGCATGTTACTTCGGACGTCACCCTCCGAGTGAATCATTGCGGACAAGCGTGAGCCTTAGGAAAGAGATTTCTCTTACCCTTATCCCTTTTACTCGGAGATAGGTATGTTGTCACAGACATCACCCGTGGGTGAGTATCTCGTGGATCAAGCATGAGTCTTGGGGGTGTTCTTCCAGCCATGCCCCTTATACCCGAAAGCAAGCATGTTGTTATGAATGTCACCCGTAGGTGAGTTATTGTGGACAATCATGAGTACTGGGATATTCTTCCCAGCTTCTTCCCCATTTTTGGTACGGACAGCGTTGTCTTGGGTACCCCTCATAAGCGACCCCGCATGAGCAAGCACTGGTACTAAGGGCCTTCCTCCCAACTACGTCGTCAAAGGGCACCACTCACAGGTCACCTCTCATGAGCGAGCACGAGCCTCTAAGAGGTATTTCCTTCTAGTCTTTGTCCCGTTCCTGAGACAGATTGTGTTGCCATGAGGTACCTTCTTCAGGTGACTTCGCATGGGAGAGCATGAGTACTAGAGGCCTTTCTCCTGGATTGTCACGGGGTACCACTTATGGGTTACCTCACATAAGCGAGAACGAGCCTCTAGGAGGTGTTTCCTTCCAATCTTCTTCTTGTTTTCGAGATAGATTGTGTTGCCATGAGGTACCTTCTTCAAGTGATTTCGCATGGGAGAGCACAAGTACTGGAGGCCTTTCTCTTAGATGTGTCGTCACGGGGTACCACTTATGGGTTAACTCACATAAGCGAGCAAGAACCTCTAGGAGGTGTTTCCTTCCAGTCTTGTTCTTTCTGATCTTGTTCCTTAACCGAGGAATGAATGTGTCATCATGGGGTACCACTCGCTAGTGGCCCCGTTATAAGCGAGCACAAATTTTGAGGCATTAAGTCATAGGCAGGTGGGTTCCTGCTTGTACCTGAAATGTTGTTCCTTCGTGACAGTGAGATCAAACATTGCTGATTTCATTCTTCGAAAATCTTTTAAAAGTGTCTGCCTCATTGTTTATTTATACATATGGGATCAAACATTGTTAACTTCATTCATTAAGAATCTTTTACAAGTGTTTTTCTTCAGTTGTAGAACTTCTTGAGTTGTCCGCATGCCACAGATTGTCGAGCTCGTACCCTGATAGTGTGATTTAATATCACACTTTTCATGTCCCTTAAATCCACTTTCCATCATCATTCATTTGCATTTCTCACTCATTTAGCACACTTTAGCACAATTTACTCAATTCTCGCTTT
>JAYMTA010006787.1:0-10110 GCA_036897625.1 Pelargonium cotyledonis
AGACAGGCTTTGCATGAAAAGTAGTGAAATGTAAAACCAAAGATACAAACGCCTAAAAACCAGTGCAGCATGTCTGCAAATTTGCATGCATGAGAGAGAGAGAGAGAAACAGAGTATTAAAAAAACACCGGATGTGTCCTTCGCATTTAGATATTGTTGAACAACACATTTCAGTACAGCAACAACTCCCACAGTACACAACAGTACCGTGAGGTAATTTTCTTCATTTTTTTCTTTTTTGTCTACTTCATTCCTTCAAGATTTACAATGTGAGCCCAGAAAAATACTAATATTGATGGGTCTGCTTCAATTTGGGTCAGAGTCGAATGTAAAAATTAACAACCCAAAAAAAGAAAATAGTAGGAGAGAATCAGAACTAGAGAGAAGCAGGTCAGCAGCTTCATCTTCAACAATTTTCTCCCAAAAAAAAGGTAGAAAAAAAAAACAGAGCATAACGTAGGGCACATCTCGATCAGCATCTGAGCATGGACGTTAGAGACTCAAAAACATGTTCTTGACAAGGAATGGTGAGACCCATGTCGTGGTTGAACCCGAACTCCTCCTCCGCTTGCTGGAGCAGGCTCTGGAATTCGGGTCGGGTCAAGAAAGCAATCGGAACTATGTACCTCGTCCTGTTTTCTCCGACGTAGACCACGAAATGGCCCTTCGGTACGTCCACCGGGAGGCCATCTTGATCGAACCCACCTTGCTTCTTCCCCAAGCTAGAGCACCTCTTCAAGATCTGCTTGATCATTTGTGCCTGAGACAGCTTGTTTGATCTTTTAATGGCCATTTTAGTGAGGAACAGAGCAGAGGACCAAACAGAGTAGAGGAAGGTGAGGTGAGGTGAGGTGAGAGAAGGTGGTGTGAATGGAATGGAGATTTGTAGGGGTATTTATGGTGAGACCTTTTGTGTTTGGTTGTGGAGAGAGAGAGAGAGAGAGAGAGAGAGCATAGAGGTGTTTTGGAGAGAGCCAGAGCCAAAGCCAAAGCCAATCCCTTGGGCTCTATTTTTTGCCTTTTTGCCCTTCGTAAGGACAAACATGGCCTCCCCTGCCCCTAAACTATTTTCTAATTTGTGCACCAAATAAGTTGAAATTAGTTATTGTCTTTCACTGTGTTACTTTATAATTGAGAAAAGGGAATAGTAGTAGCCACTGTCCTTGTAATGTATGATATGTAACACTTTGTTTTCGGTCTAAACTATGAGGTTTTTGAAAAGACCTGCAAATTTACGGTTAAATTTTTAAGTTAATTTACTGCATTTAGATTAATCATTGTTTGAAGGTAAGTCACAGTTAAAATACGTCCCTTCTCCTAATGATGTATTGAGTTGAGATCAAACGCAAACGCACTCATTTTATGCAGCCAACTGCGTTACTATTATTGAATAATATGTAACACTTTTAAGTAGTATAATAGTCTATAGTCTTCTTTTATGTATATATTTGTAAGAGAAAGGTTCAATTAGAGGAACAAAGCAACAATTTTTTTTAAGTTACAACACTTTTGCTCTGTTCCTTCTTTTTGGGTGGCTTGGCTTCTTCATAAAATATTCCATCTTCCACCTAAGGTAAGCAAAATAAGAAACTATACCTAGATAAATAAATCAAAATTAGAATATAATATTTGAAAATAAATGTTGGAAGGTCAAATTAAAGTGATGCTCTGAGATATTGACTTTGTGTGAGGCTAATAATATCCAGATGTGGGCGTGGGTTTAGAATATCGAGAAGAGAACCGTAATTAGTGTACTGTACCGAAAGTGTACCACCATTTTTGGTTATCTTGATTATTGGGCTCTTTTTTATGGGCTTGTTTCTTCTCTTCTCTTTCTGTTTGTTGTAGCTATCAACTTTTCACTCACATAAATAAATTCCGGTAACTTGCATGTACTCTGCATATGCATCTGCTGTTTTATTTTTCACACACACAATACTAAGGATGAGTTTGAAAACGTTATTGAATTTGACTGAAATTTCATACTATAAACACTTTATTTGGCTCAAATGTGACACTTATTTTAAGACATCGTAAATATTGAATACACTGAATGCTATCTAATAAGTTGAAACTCATAAGTTCACCATTACTCATAATCAAGACTTTTAGACCGTAAGATTTTGGCTTTATAACTTTTTCATATTGTTACATTCACTTAATTTTATCTTCTTCTTGTTCACTTCTGCTATATAAAAAAATCCATAAAGTGCATGTGAGAGCTAACAATCAAACTACTTTCTGTTCTTGAAAATAAAAAGGAAATGGGCATATGTATTCAATCGGAGAATTATTATCACGAGCATTCAAGAATATTTTATTACATAACATAAGTTGTTGCAACAAAAACTTACTTTTGTTATGTAACGATTTCTTGATGTATATATACAAGAATTCAATATTGTTCAGATCCTTTCGAAATCAATTTTTACAATGGTTAAAAATTGTATATGTACAAGATACTAATAGTGCTAAGGAAAGAGACTGTGTCTTTTAACTCTAACGTAGGACTTTTGACATCTTATTGCACCAAAGTGGTCCCCGGTTCAAGAAATAGACTATGCCTCTTCACCCTACTCTATGACTTTTAACAACTTACTGCATCAAAGTGGTCTCCTCTTAACCCTAGTCTCGGCTTTTTGACACCTTAATGCACCAAAGTGGTCTCTTATACCATTACTACTAAGAATGTGTTAAGTGGATATTGATCTTTACACTTATTCCTACTCACACAACTAAATTAACATTGTGTCATTCTTAGTGGTTGTAGGTAAAGATTGTCCAAAGTAAATTGTTATTGACCTAAAGAAAAAAACAAAAAAAAGATGTGGTATAGAACATGCACATGAGGAACGTATAAATGTGAAGTGTAGGCATTAATTAAATGGGTTGAGAAAGGAAAGGAGCGACGTTGTGGTCCATTTGGTAGGTGTAGCTTGTAAATTGTAATTGTTTTGCGCACAACCGAAATGCCATAAATTGGAGATTAAATGAGAATCAACCCCTCTCCCTACGCATGTTCTAAGGCCTAAAACTCTCCTACTTCAATGCCTTACTACGGCTCCGTACGTACCCTTACGTACCATTACCATCGCCTTCTTCATTTCTTCTCCTACCATTCATTACCAATT
Organism: Pelargonium cotyledonis; assembly: GCA_036897625.1. Classification (NCBI taxonomy): domain Eukaryota; kingdom Viridiplantae; phylum Streptophyta; class Magnoliopsida; order Geraniales; family Geraniaceae; genus Pelargonium; species Pelargonium cotyledonis. The sequence goes on from JAYMTA010006787.1 coordinate 3,132, forward strand.
TACCACACCTACCTATACACACACATACCGATATGTAACGTTAATATCTACGCATACATCAATATTCAAAATTGGAAGCAATTTGACGTATGCATTCGCCTTACATGTCAAATACGTGTAAGACATGTGTCAAGTCGTGATAAGTGAAAAATGAGTCACATCTTCTAGTTCTAGACATCTTTAATTTTCAGAATACGAGATAGCAGATTCTATCTTATGTAAGTTGTAATGGACGACTAAAATTCAATTTCAATGCATGATGCATGCATGCATGAATCACCTCCCTTCAAAATTAGTGGTAATATTGGGGGAGTAGGGATCAGTGAGTTGTGGCATGAAAAAAGGGTCATTGGATGTGAAATTTTGGTTGACTGAAGATGGGTGGGTCAAAGTACAAAAGCTGTACGTAGTAGAGGTAGCTAGATTTTATTGATTGAGCATTGGATGATATGATATGAAATGAAGACTTTGGTGGAGATGGAATTGGAAATGACCCACAGTCCTTTCTTTTTCTGAGAGTACAAGTTTATACAGAACAAGGAAGCAAGCCCATGTTCTGTGAACCACATTGGTTTGGTGCGTCCATATATGGATTAAAGTAGAAAGGTTGGTGTTGGTGTTGGTGTTGAACCCACAAACATTTCTCACCAAATAGTTAATGACTTGAGACAAATCTACCTCTCTCTCATATATGAATATCATATATATGTATATGTATGCTACATTTTGTGATTTGGACCAAATTAAAACCCCATGTTACCTTGCTCCTCCAAAGGTCAGCACCAACACCATTCAAACAACCAAAACATACTTGACCAAACCCATTTCTGCCAGGAAAAAGAAAAAAAAAACAGATGTAACAACAGTTCTAATCTAATCTTATCAAAACTTTAACTCCATTTTACATTAAATGGAGTTTAAGCAGTATCAGAAGATGGAAATGGGATGGACCCATAAACAACAGCTCATTCCCAAGGAATTTACGGACGTACCTCTCTGCATCAGATCACATGTAGTGTATGACAAATGAGGAGAAGAAAGTGGTGGTCATTTTTTTCATTTCCAACTCTTACAACTGTAATGTGTTTTCATATATTTGAACACAAAGGTCCCTCAATCCTGCACACTCATGTTCATGTTCATGACCAAAGCCAATTGTGCATATCTGTGAAACTCAAAACTTATGGTGCTTCACCTACCCACTATCACAGATTTGAAGCTATAGCTACTCTAAGGAAAGTAAAGTTACTTGCACACGCTTCACCAAAAAGCCTCTAAACCTTAACCACATCTGGGATCATTCAATGCTAAGCTCATTCTCTCTTACTCTTGCTCTGCCCTTTCCCCTATATACTACAACAATGTCATCAACCAATTATCATCACCAACTTCAAGTGGACCACCAAGCCCCCATGGTTGTGTATTATCAGTGAAAATGAATGACTGTTAAATAAGAGTGAAGACAGGATGAGAGAAAAGAATCTATTCTTCCACAACCAAAATTCAATTTATTTGGTCTTTAATAAATGGTGATCCATTCCATTGGGACTCTATAACACATTCTTTCTTATACTAGCCGAATATACTAGTAAAAATGGCAGACCTAAACAGACAGCACAGCTGGCTTCTCTTTTGCTTGTAAACTCTCGTAGTATTTGACAAGGACTTCCCATCCTCCAGGACACATGAAACCATCAGGTGGGTTCTCCCCGGTTCTTGCAAAAGTGCGCATCTGCAACCAAACAGTATCACCATAAATCAAAACGGCACAATAATTTTTCTAATGGCCAGCTAAGTAAGTATTCGTGCACACATTCCCAAAAAGAAGCCAAAGTGAAACATCTCTAGCACCTTGAACTCCTCATGCAAACGTCAATTATAAATCAGCAAAACAGTCTCCTAAACAGTTCAAACTGCATAATATAAACAAGACAAGAGATCTTCCCTTCCTAAAATGGCCTTATTGAGATGTGAATCACAACTATCCAAATCAATTACCCACACATATTGTTGATCAAATGACTTTGATATGTTATACTACAAGTTAACACTTAGGTTTCATAGTTCTCCACAGTACATTCTACTCATGCAATACAGAATAGCCACAATTTAGCTGCAGGTATCTATTAGCACAACTGGAAAGTGATCACATATTAACAGATAATACATAGTCATTTACTTGTGGCAATAACTCTATACGAAAAGTCCAATTAATTGAAAATACTGTTATTCAACTGGATAGTGTTCCTACCTTTGTTCCAGAGATGAAGAGGAACTCCTTAGCATGTGATGGATCGAAAAATGCCATCTTCTTAGCCACTGTGTCATAGGCTGCTACCTGCAGAACAGCAAGAAAGAATAAATAATGAAACTTAATATGAGGGGATAAGTTAAAAAGAATATTCAAGACATGTAGAGAAAAATGAATCAGCACAACAAACCTCTTATCATTCATGGTATATTGGATTAAAACCAACAATCTTGCACGCAATATACATAAATGGTGAAGCAACATATGTTCAAGGACTCACACATACTATGCATGATGAGTTGATGAAGCTACCAATGTTCAAGAACTCCCACGTAATATACATGATGAGCTTACCTCGTAAACTATATGGTTCTTATATTATTATATTTGGCCTATTGACCTGTCTTACTTATAATTGTAACTGTTTTGAGGTGTAGTAGAATATAAATAACTGCACATAGAACAATGAAACTGAGGTAAGATTAAGTTGACCCCAATAACAAAAAAATATTAGTAATTACACTTGTTTCTGCCCCGATTACTATCATAACCGACAAAACAAGTAATAGTGTACTTGAAATTAAGCAAACCTAACCTCTTCAACAGTAAGACAAGTAAAGTTTATTACTTTAATAAGTGGATACCCTGTGAAGGAATAGTAACCAAGCGCTTCCACTGGAAAATCAACTGAATGGCTTTATATCCAAAGGTGGTGAACTCATTTATATAAAGTGTAAGGCTCTCTTTAGAAAAGAATTCCCTAGAGCTCCTAAGAACAACAAAGAAATCACTTATTTATAAGGATGGATACTAGTAGAAGAGTATTATATATTTAGCACCGTGTCACAATCTTTTTCGAAACTCAGGATCTCACATTAATATTTTTATTAATCATTTAAAGGTTGCAAGAATGTAGAGACACAAATTTGGTATTATATTTGCAAAGATCAAATTAAATTCAATAAATCAATTCCCAAACATTTACTGGAGTTCCAATGAAATAAAAAGAATTAAAGTAGAAAATTAAATATAAAAGCTAATCAGAATATGGATATAACAATAGGGTTAAAGCAGTGTACAGATGATTACCCTGAATGGCAAGATGTTTAGCTTCTCCAGACCAGGTGCCATGCTTAAGACCTTTTTCCCATGATCAGGGTCATATAAATCCCTCTTCTCAGTTGGGTGACCCATACCAGCAGGATCACGACCTACAATGTAGAAATTAGCACCTGCATTGATTCGTGCCTTGGCATGCCATTGTACTTCAGTTGGACCTGCATAATGCATAGGTGACGGGAATATGGACAAAATGGTAGTCTCGGGATCAAGAACTCCATCTTCAAGGACCTGTACAAGAACAAAATCCATGGATGAAGACTGATTAATTTAGAAATACAACTCAGTATTGGTTGATATTAGATTTCCTATTTCCAAAATCGGCATGAACTCCCAAACGAAATACTCAATTAGGTTCTAGTTAGTTTGACTTATTCTTTAAAATGATACAGTATATAAAACCCAAACTGATTGAATGCCATGGCCTATGCACCAGTATAAAGAAAAAAAAAAGTAATAAGAATTAAGTACAACTTGTAATTGCAGACGGCATTCTAAATCAGTCAATTTAAATGAAGGATGTATTGAAGGAAAGTGGGAAGGACCTTGCTGTGTTGTTCCATTCGAACATCTAAGGGTACATCATCAGCCTTTGTGAAGCCTCCTAAAGGATGAAGCAATAAGATTGGATTCTTGAATCCCATGTCCAAAAGTCGCCTGCGTGTATCATTCATCAACAAAGCATGCCCATTATGCACAGGGTTCCTCAACTGAAAGGCAAAAACTGCATCAGCTTGACGTGTATCAAATTCTTTACGCAATTGTTTTGGAGAGAGCCTGTAGTGATCTAGCCCATCATTATACTTTATCGGTTTTAGGACTTCCAGATCGCCACCAATGAGCCAATTTCCAGCTGGAGTAATAACCTCCTCAACATATGGCAATCCTGGAGCTGTTGTGCCCCAAGTTCTAGCAATTCTTTCTTCTTTGTTGTGCTTGAATATTTCAATGCTGAAATAAAATGAAAATTGATCAAACAATGGGGTGAGTAAAAAGTCAGGTAAATGCTCATTATAATTAAGTTATAACAAGTAGCAAGATAACAAGGCTATTTGTGATTGACAATAAATATAGGAAACCATCAACTTCCCAAGACAAACACCGATGCTTGATTAATCGAGAAGAAGAAAAAACATTCTAGCCAGGAAAGTGTGTCAGACAGCTTGGTCCATATGATGCACAAGTATCATTTACATAAGGCAAAATCAAAACACAATTACAGTGTTCAATCCAGTCTTCTCAGCCCACCTAATGGTATTAAAGTTAAGTTCAGTTCTAACTAAATGCTTAACTTCACATTCATCCCTCCAACAACACCAAACCAATTCAGATCTTCAAAACAAATTCTTTAGTCTGGTCCCTCTAAGTTCCCTAATAAATCATAGAGTTGAATGCTACCAGTGTGGACAAAAATCCCCGAGAGGATCAAAAAAACAATTAGGTGGATGAAAAGTCAGGTACGTGTTCATAATTTATAAGTAACAAGACTCCAAGGCTATTCGTGACACTAAATATAGGAAAGCATCCACTTTCCCAGACAAACCCAAAAACTTGAATGATTGGGAGAAGCCATTTTAGCCAGGAATGCATTTCTAAGACAGCTTGGTATATATGCACACATAAGCACCATACATAAAGGCAAAATCTCAACACAATTACAAAAGCAGAGAAAAGTTTTCTATACTCTAATGGATATTCACTTCACTCCATCTCTCCTCACTCAAACAAAATGTAAGTTGAACGTTTACCAAACGTTGTCACCCTATTTAGATGTATCCAAGTTAAGTATCACTCTAACTATGTACTAAACTCCACATTTGTTCCTCCTACAATACCATGACCAGAGACTATGAAGCACAGGTACTCCTAGTAGGATAACCTACCAGTACTGGGTACTGTACTTCTTAGGCACTTTTGGGTATGTATTGGTAGATACCCAAATTAAGTGACAAATAATTACTCAAGTACGTTTCGGGTAAAATAAAATGTTTTGACTGTCAAAATATATTACGGCACTTCAAAAATATATACTAAAACTATTTAGTTTTTATAAAAATAAATGTGTTAAAATTTCTGCAACCATAGCATAGGAAGAGTCAAAATTGATATTGAATATGCAAACTGTGATGCCAGACTAATTCAGGTGCTAAAAATCAACTCTTTACTCTAGTCCTTCAGTGTACCGTAATACAATTAAAAATTGAATGTAACCAATCTATTTAGTATGATCCTGGTTATCAACCATATATGTTTAATATGTAATCAAGCATGAGCATCAACAATTAGACAAACATTGATAGACGAAATTTGCTAATAAAAAAGGCTAACCTCCTAAGAATGGCAATCAAATCTCCATCAGGCCCGACCAACCCCACATCTGAAGACGAGCCAATTGCCTCCTTGGCCTGATCATCGATGGCCAAGACAATGGGAAGCGACATGTTGACGATATTCCCATCCTCCGTCCTCATAAAATTGAAATGCAAGCTCTGCAAGTACTCATTTTCCCTCATGAATCCTCTCAGCGGGCTCGCCCACCCCTCACTGATCACGTGAACCCACTCCACATCGATCTTCGTCAGCTTCACCTTGGGCAACGACTCTGCCTGCAGCACCTTCGCCGCCCGCTCTCCCTCCGGCACCACCAGGTCCACCAGGGCACCACCGTCGGGGTCGATCAGGGAGCTCTTGATGGTGCGAACTGAACCAGAAGCTTGCATTTTGCGCTGCCGAAAGACGATCGGAGCAAGTGGGTTCGAATTGTAAAGAGAGTTGAATCGAATCGGTTGATGGGTTGTGGCGCAATTCGTTAGCCTAGATCGGTTCAAGGGTTGAGAGCTAAAGTTGGGTTGAGTGGTGATGAGTGATCTGATGGTTAGAGACGCCATTTTTGGAGAGAAGGTTGTTGAAGTGAAATGGGGTAAATTGGGGGACCGTACCAGTGATACTTGTAGTTGCGGCTCTAAATTTGGAATCCATGTTGGTGGCGAGAAGGAGGACGGAGAGATAGTCCAGATACAAACAATATCAGTGAGCAGAAAGAGATCCACACGTTGTGCTTGTGAAGCTTTGTGGATGTGAGCTCACCTCAGTGCTGGGTTTTGGTCTGTGCGATGAGAATTGGTGGTGGTGGTGTTTCTCATTTCTCTATCTCCACCAAATGCAAGAATTTGGGACCAGTGAGGATTTGGACCCTTGGTCTTGATTCTTGAAAGCAAATGGAGAATCTTCTGTCCACCCCTATAGACCAACTTGCTCATCCGACTTTAGGTTTTGCATTAAAATTGATTTCAGCAAATCTATTTTTTCCATTTATTAAAATTGACATTAGGGTAGAATAGTGGAAGCTTGGGCACAAAATTTGCGCGCAGTGGCTGTGCTGTTCACATGTGTCCCGACGAGCAAGCTCTGGTTTATTCGGAACCATGGCTCCGGGGCTTAGAGGGTGTTTGTATTAAATTCTCAAAAATAATTTATAATCTTGAAAAGATCATGAGCAAATTTGTGCTTTAACTCTTTTTAAAAAGAATCAGTTTAACTATTTGGATAAAAATTCTGATAAAAAATAGTAATATTTAATTGATGTTAGTTAAAATAGACAAATGACTA
>JAYMTA010006788.1:0-10108 GCA_036897625.1 Pelargonium cotyledonis
TTCGACCCCCCAAAACAAAGCCACAGAAAGGGAGGGGGCGGCTTTAGCCGTTAAGGGTTTGATTTTAACCAATTGATTTGGACTAGTGATTTTCATATAATATCGATTTATTTCTTAACTCGAAATGATTTGTCTTATTTCATTTTTTCGATAATTTTATCATTATTTTTAGTGACATAACTATTTTGTTCAATTTTTGGAAGCCATGCTTTATGTACCCTTTGATTGATCTCAGTTACATGTAATTTGAGATTGTTCATGATTGTCTGAGAGTTCATCGATAGTAGTTGGTGTACTCAGAACTGCGTGTGTTTTTATATCATAACATACTTGTTAGAAATGATAATTTCTTTCAAACTCGACGGACAAACAAAATCTCTTATTTTCAAAATAGGATATGAAAAAATTGCAACTGGATCTCTAGTTCGGGACGGGGATGGAAATCTCATTCTCTGTCTCATTCTACTCCTCATTTAATTTATTTTTATATAAATTATATGTATATATGTATATAAGCATTTGTAGTAAAAAAAAATTGAGTTGTAAATAATTGTTGCGAATTTTATTTATAATTTATTGTAATTCATTGAAACAATTTCTTAACCCACAATTATTTTAAGGTTGAGATAGTGCACATATGAAAAATAAAAATAAACATTTGCATGCCTTATATATCAGCCAAAGGGCTAGTTTTCATGCACCATTCACAACCAAACCCACCTCTTGGAATTTTAAAACACATTCTTTCCTCTTTCTCTCATCTGGGTTTCCCTATCTTTATTTATTCATCTACTTCAAGTTTGAGACCTAAACAATGGCGAATTCTCGACTAGCACGGTTCACGGAGGTTGCTCCGCCACAGTACGTGAGCATCATGAGGCGCCGGAGGACGTCAAAGATGTTAGATACAATCAATGAAGAAGATCATAAAGAAATTGGTACAAACGAGTCGTCTTCTTCTAAGAGGCCACGCTCTTCTTCACCTCTTCCGAATCCTACCTCATCGGCACCACCACCAGCTGCAGCGGCCGCAGCCACCATCCCTACCAAGTGCTTTCTCAAAGAGATTCAGAAACTTTTCAAGTAGCGTTCGAAGTACAAATTTTGGAATGGGAATGAGATTCTCATTCCAAAGCAAATCTCGTGGCATCATGAACTATGTGAATCTCGTTCCCATTACTGAGCAAAAAAAGTAATACAAATACTACCTTTCTGTATTTAATCACTAGAGGGAGGCTTCGTTTGTGAGAAGACTCGCTAAACCCGCACTTTTTTATGCTGCGGAAGACCAAAACTTATTGCTGTAATGAAATGAGATTTTACTCTGACTATCTTGTGTGCATAGAAAATTTTCTCAAACATCTACAAATCGAGTTTATCAAGATTAATCACGTCAAACTATTGTACTGTTGTAATAAATAATTTCAATGAACTAAAATATACGCGTTTCACACTAGGAATCAAACAAGACCGCAATATGAAATAACAGTAACTAGACGTTACAACTCGATACAATACAAAACTGGACTTTCTAGAGTTGCAGTTTGAATAGCTGAAGCAACTCGTTGAATGGTTTGTTACTTTGTTTCCTTTCATTTGAAACTCGAAACCACAAGTGTTCCATGCAGAAGTTTCCAGCTGGAATGATATGAAGCTACTCCTTTGAAGGGTTGTTTTCTTTTCCTTTCCTCGTTCTTGTAGTCCTGGAACTAAATTTGCACTTCCTAGATGTTTCTGACTCGACTATCTCTTTCATTTTCTCCAGTGCTAACATATTGAAACCATTGAAAACTTCAACATTTTTAACTAAACGATTTAATGTTATTCTACGTAAGAGAGGACTATAGTTTTGTTCTCCGCATGTCCGTGAAAAACAAATGAGAACAACATTCAAACTGGATATCAAGACATAAAATCTACCCATTATCCCTTTTAATGTTATTCTATGTAAGAGAGAGCTATGGTGAAATGAATATCAAGACTGATGCCAAAATGACGAACAGCAAAAGTTTAAGCCATAGTTTATTCTCTCTTTTTCTTTTAAATAATAATAATAAAAAAAAAATGGGCGTAGTTAAGAATAACTAAATCGTCTCTAAAGAATTTTACACGACACTTGACAAATCTCAAGTTTAGTCAGCACATTCCGCCAGCTAGTTTTGACAAAACATCCATGTTCTCTCTCATCATGTCTTGCATGTGAGTTGTGACTACTAATTATATGAAAATCCAATTTTACCCTTAATATTTATTTTTAACTAATTTCTCTCGTTCATACACAAAATGTATGAATATCAAAGTTATTTTCTAGCTTGGGAGTATGAGTTGAAAATTTATGAGTTTATAAGGGGGAAAGCGGTTTTCTTAATCTCAAGATGTTAAGAGAGCTACTAACAAAATGGGGTGACTAAACTTTTTTCTTTGTTATCAGTTGAGCACAACAGGGGTAGCTCTCCCCTTTTAACCCATAACCCCACCCCTGTTAACTAAACTTCAGATTAGTTAAGTGTCGTGAAAATATTATTTGGGTTAGTTATGTGCTTGTGAACAATACTATAAATTAGTTATTCGTAATTGCCCCTTAAATTATTAATAGCAAATACTCTAGTTGTAAACTTATCTAGACATCAAAGAGAAAAACAAAACGCGTGCAATATATACCAGAACATAATTGACATAAGGGTTAAGGAATTACCAGAAGCATAAAGAGGATTAAGTGCTTCAATTGATTCTGAGGGAACTGAATAAACTGGACAAGATTTATTGTCAGCTTTCTTTAACATCTTCGTGAAGGGGTTAACCTGAAACAATGCAAATGAGATATAATATGCAATGTTTCGTGAATGAGTTGAATGTGCAAAAAAGTAGTAGAAAAGGCAGTCCAACGAGGATCCTAGTATTATGGGTATCTCTCTTTCTGCAGAGAGATTGTTTTCCTAACTTGATCCCATGACCTCAACACTACAAAGCAACAACTCTACCATTTCGTCAAGGTTCAGTCTAAGAGATATTAATGGGGAGGAAAACTACACATTTTTTATAATACAGTTTAGCACATTTGACAAACCCAAAACTAAATAACGAAATTGACCAATAAAGATCCAATTTTTAAAAATAAATTGAAGTCATTCCTCTCGAAAATCTGCATGACATCATCACATCAACACAATAAAAAACTCAAAGTTCATCTCAAAAAGTTGGATGATATCAACACCAGTATAACCAAATTTGAATATTAAAATACATAATTATAATTTTATCTTTGTTTTTTAGATTTTTTTATTTGAAAAAGTATATTTTCAACACATGAAGGACATTTATTTGAAAACTTTAAGTGAAATCAAGGGCGAAAATGCCATTTCACGGTTCCATAACTGTTCTCAACTGATTTCTACTGAGTAAACCACAATATTTGCTAGTCTAGGGGTGTAAACATTAGAAATATTAAGTTCGTGGGAAAAAATTATACTTTTGAACAGTCATAGGGGTGTAGAAATATTTAACCCTTCATTTTATCTACTAAATTGTGCATAAGATTATACTTAATATAAAATTTGGAAACATGCATAGATGTAATAAGGTTGAGTGAAACTCATAAAGGAGATGTACCTCTGCTCTTCGAAGCAATGTGATGCAACGCCCAGTCTGGCCTGCTCTTGCTGTCCGACCAGCCCGATGAATATAAGTCTTAATATATGCGGGAATGTCATAATTGATGACATTTCTCACCCCTTCTACATCCATCCCACGTGTCATTGCATCAGAGGAAACGAGAACTTGGATATCTCCTTCCCTAAATGCCTTCAATGTCTTACTGCAATTCAGATTTTGATTTTGATCACTATTTGATCCTACTGGTAATTGGTAACAACCATAATATTAACTGACATGTTAAAGCAAATACCGTAAGTTAACCATTGCAAAAAGAGAGAAAAGATGGAATACAGACCAATATGGCCAAAATATCCACTCCAGCAAGAATTAAAACTGACATTCCAATAGAAGAAAAAACGTGAAATCTCGAGAAATGGGTTTGTGGCAAACTGTAATTCAACCCCATTTGCAGGAAAAATGTTTCCCAAGGCAAAACTAATTATGCAAACAAAGAAAGCCCTTAACTTTGTAGGTAAGAGTAGCAGAGAAGCAAGAAAATAGGTATCACTCTATCTCTGGGATGATAATTTGGATCATGACCCAAAAATTAAGTGGCTTTGGGTTCTGCTCAATTGCATTCGTGTTGCTTGACTAGCCTGACTAGTTTAATTAAATGGGTCGTATAACTCATTTGATTAGTTGGGACATGTAAACTTGTACTTTTAATAATCACCCATACAAACTTAAATGGGCCCTATATGTCAGGTTAGATCAATCCAAACTCACTTATTCAAACGTGTCAGGTCATGTTGTGTAATTTTGAACCCATTAATTTAAACATGTTGAATGTGTCGTGTTCGTGTCGTGTTCGGGTTGACCTATTTAACAAAATACTAAACTTTCAACACGACCCATAAACACAAATTGCCACCCCTCTATCTATTCACAAAATTAGACTAGTTGATTTTATGAATGCCACCATCTTCATTTGTACAGTATAATGGGCGTATGATAGAGACTAAAGTTCAAAACATAGATATTGTCAACCCAGTAAAACCATTATGGGCATTACCTTCGTACAGATTGAGGCTGAAGTCCAGAGTATTCTTTGATCTTGATTTGCAAATCACTGAACTGGTGTAGCAAAGTGGATAACCGATGAGTTGACTCCACAGATGACGTGAAAACAATACATTTTTCCCCTCCTAAACTTTGTAGAAGGGCAACTAAATACAGTGGTTTGAGCTTTGCTTCACATATCTGTATACAAACAACAAAAGTGGTAAACGCGCCAAACTGAAAATCTATCCAGAAGAATTTCTAGAGTCTGAATTTTGTTTTCATAGCCAAGCAAATAAGGATCATCCCATGCCTAAATTAGAAACTCGCTAACATCACTACAAAAAAAGTTATTTAGATCATTCCTAAGACTGGATTTTGATCCAAAAATATAAGAAAACAGATTCCACACAGCTCAAAGTTTGAATGGAAACAAACATGCTTTGTTGATAATTTTTCTCACTTTATAAAGTTATCTTTAACTTCATAACTTATCAAGCAAATATTTTTCTCAGACTGAGACATACTTTCCCATGTTGGTCCATGATAAATGTCATGCTGAGATTGGAGAAAATTAATTTTGCTGATGTTGAAATTCAAATTAAAAAAAGGACAATTTCAATTTCTTATATTTTGATGTCCAAAATCTTAAACCTTCTTGTACAAGTGACTGCTAGATTTAGCCGTTCTGGTTCCAAATCCCAAAACGGCCATTACGAAGACTGGAACTTAGGATGTAAGACTCAATAGTGCCCTTGGGATGCAAGTAAGAATCACAATTACACTAAAATTTGATGATACACTGTAATATGGTTTCAAGAATGAACAAATCAGATCTTAATGAATATAGTAATCATCCTTAACGAGCCAACCTTAGTACCAGACTAAAACATAAGATATGCAAGACTTGCGATTCAAAATTATCAAAAAAAATCACCAGTAAAGTTATCAAAGCATACCAGTTTGTAGGATTCTAATTTTTCTGGGAACTGATAACGTCTCGGTCCGGTAGTCAAGAATAAAGGGTGATGCAAATCAAGTTGAGCAAGCTTGCCCGGATCTTGAGTTAGTGTGGCTGACAGAACCATTTTCACAAGCCTAGGAAAAGCTTTACCCTTAAACCCCCTTTCAACTCCACTGCAATAATAACATCAAAGGACATGGAAGGCAACATCAGAAAATATGCAATTAACTTAACTCAAGGTAGCAATCATCATTTTATGATTCTAAATAGTACGAAGTTAATTTAAACAATACTCACTCACTTGGAATCAATGAAATATTATCTTAAGATTGTCAATTACAGCTGGCAATTCGGTGTTGAATTCGGTTTCTTTTAGGTTCAAGTTGAAAATATCTAACCTGAGCCCATCCCGCAAGAGGTCCAGATTTAACATTCTAAATGCACAGGCTGAGTGCGGATTACCTGACCTAAAAGTTAATCAGGTCTATATTATGTGACCTGAATCCGCAAAATGCAGATTGGATTCCGGGTGCCCACGAGTTTGGGTCCAAATTGCCAACTCTATTGTCAATGCAATCCACATATCCTAACAAAATACCCATCAGTGCTAACTTTTCCCTCTTGAGCATGTATCAACTTTCAAATATTGACATTCAAAATTCAATCTCAGTATAAGGCAGTCAATAGTAACCAAAACGGAAGGGATCAAATATGTCAAAACCCCGCCCGTTTCCAAAAGAACAATTACACTAAACCAATATAATTATAAAACATACATCTGATCTGTACAATCAATAAATCTAGTTATCAACTATCCACTTAGAGAGAAATGGAATTAAATAATTGAACCAACTATAAGTCGATAACGTCTACAAATCAATGGTCAAAGGATATTTTTATACATATCCATTATACCCTAGTAAGATGTAAATGTGCTAGCTGGTACTCAATAATACACACAGCTTTACTTATATGTACTTTCAGTCATCCACCACCAATAGCCAACAATTGTAAATTATCAAGAAGGCAAGAATATAAGAAACTCACCATCTCCTTATTGTTCTGAAGGAACCAAATGGAGAAGGAAGAACAGGTTTAGCACAAAAGGGAAGGCTTTCATCTTTAGATTGAGTGATTTGAAGCACAGTAGGTAGCCAGGACTGGTATGCCTCCCTAAGTAATCGATCTGTTTCATCAACAACCTGAAAGATTTTCCAATGGCAGCATATTGTTTACTCTATCATAAATGGGAAAAAATTGAGTCTTACGTATGAACATACATGCATTTACCAAATTAAATACTTCATCAATTATATTCAATGTAGAGCTGGCACCCAAAATCTGACCCACAGGACTCGATTAATTTCATATCAGGACGGGTTTATCATGGAAAAGTGTGCATCGAGTCGGGTGATCCGCACCTCTTGCTAGGCTTGGATTAGGTCTTTTCAACGTGGACCCCACCCAAAACCCAAATTGCGAGCTCTAACTTAGTATTATACATGATGAATCACAGAGTGAATAGTTTCCAAACAATAGGATTAACTTGAATGTTTGATTAAGAAAATCAATCAACAACCGATTATATCGTTATTCTAATTAACAAGTAAACCAGATTTATCAGTGGGAATATATCTACACTAATGCAACATCTAGGTATAAATTCAAAACCCCTGGTTACATAAATCTACAGAGAAACAGTTGTTCATCCGTAAGTCTATCCTATGCCTTTGTATGACCATTACGCAAAACTGGAAACCCACATGTGTAAGAAATTTGAATTGAGCGAGAGGAAGGAGCTAGCATTTAGACTGTAAGTGACTAGCAATCACATAAAGTTTTTCAACCAGGTGAATCATACTTCATAAACGCAAAAGCTATTAATACTTTCATACCATTATACAACATTAACAGGCTTGAAGCCTTGACTAGGTTACCAATTGTATACATATATTAAAAGCACAAACAACACAAGTGTCACAACATCTGAAAATAATATGTTCTGCTACTTACAAGATAACGCAGGTGCTCAAGTGTAAATCCCTTGGTATTATTAATATGGTCCATAAGCCTTCCTGGGGTTGCCACCAATATATCCACAGAACTCTGTAACTCTAAGGAAACATCTTCTGGGTCGAAACAAATGCCTGCCTCAAGCTTAGGCCTCTTAATTAGCCCAGATATTTCATCTGCAAGTGAAGTCTGACCAACTGCAAGGCCAACAGATAAGCCCACTGCAGGTGCAATGGCCGCAAAAACTTCCTTAACCTGTGCAAAACGGGAAGGAAAAGCATGCTTCAATGTCAATTAACATTACAAACTATTTGAATATCAATACTAAATAACAACAAGACATTTAATTTAACGACCTGTAAAGCCAAATCGCGAGTAGGCAACACCACTAAAGCACGAAGGGATTTAACTGTGCGAGTTGACAGCATTTGTACAATTGGCAGGGCATAAGCTAAAGTTTTGCCACTACCCGTTGGCGAGTTTACGCAGAGGTCTCGTTCGAAGCCGCCGGGTCCAATTGTTTCCTGCCAAACTGCAACTTGAACTGGGAAGAGGGAAGAGAAACCCATATCCTGCAAAGCCTCCTTCAACCTACAATGTAAGGGAAGTTGTATAAGAATGTATCGGCAAATGCAAAAATTAGGCTTCTTGAAGATAATGGTGAAGTTGGTACCTGGCGTCCAAACAAGGGAGGAGAGCCAAAGTACATTCCTCGAAGAGACTAACATCAATGGGACTTCTCATCCATGGCAAAACTGGCTCACTCTTTTTCTTTGGTTCTACCATTTTCCTGGAATAAAATCCAAAAACTTTCCTTTCTAAGCTTCAATACCATAAAAACCTAAAAATTGAAGTAACAGAGGCAACAAGTAACAGCTATTTGTTTTGTAGCAGAAAATAAAAAGGTCTTAGGAGCGGAGCTTACTCGTAATTGAATGCCGGAGAGAGCTAAGAATACGCTGGAGCTTTCAACGGCGGAGAGGACGCCGGTGACCGGAGGATTGTTGACGGAGGTTTCTTCAGTGCAACGGTTAAAACTGAAGCGAAGCGGCTGTGTGTGTGTTTAAAGGAACGTAGCAAATTTTTTGCTCTGTTTTTGGTGGCTTGAGCTTTAAGTATGGCCCAACATTACAGTACAAGCCGATAGGCCCAATAACTGAAGTAGGTATAAGGGCCCATCTAGGCCCAACTCATGCAGCATCAATACTTTTTTTTAGCGTAAAAGATAATAATTTATTATTTCAAATCGGATGATAAAAAAAACAATATATAGTTGTGCGCTTGCTGACCAGCCCACCAAGACAACCGTGAAAAAGAGACCGAGTACCTAGTTAAGACGTGGGTCACTCGGTTTGCAGATCAACCAGTAAACAAAAAATCGATACTACCAAACTGAGCCATAATGAATAAAACATCTTGAATTATCAAGGTGAAGACATCGGAATCATCACCATCCTAAAGAGCACCAACAATTAACAATGATTGCACGTGAAAGTCTCTACTGACCGCCCCTCGCAACCACCAAATTCGCCATATGATTCATAAACAAACTCAAAGGTTGGTCCATGGGATCCGGAAAAACTACCACCTTCCTAATCATGTTCTCTTTCATTTCAACTATCATTACCGCCACAAACCTCTAGTTGTCTCACACGTACACCTAAGGAAAAAAACACTCTGCAAATCTTAATTAACAACCTTAACTTGCTATCAAGCAACTAGAATTTGTTTTCTTAGTAAGAGATACCACCATTTGCTTCCTACATACCCAAAAGATCGTCGACGCTTGGAAAATCAAGAACAATTATACGAAAACTCTAATCGACTCTTAAAATTGCATAGTAGTCTCAAAAACTCTAGAACAAAATTACCGTAATCCTACTATTGCACCATCTATACTTTCAGTTATACAATAGTGCTAGCAATTTAAATTCAAATCCGCGGTTACTAGTATCACTATATGAGTTTTTGCGGCTTCAATAGCATAAAATATATATGCACTCATAAAAATAAAGTGGTTTGGTAGTAGCCCATGTATATGAGGAAATTCAACACACTCTTCATATTAATCAATATCCTCCATATTGATAAGCGACAAGAAATGAGGTTGTTATTGCCTACTAGCCCATATTTTAAAGCATGATCAACACTACTTATATATCCACTATCAGTCTGTCATATAATTATCATAGTAATTGAATATGTACATAATTGCATGAGTTGTCACCTATATTGGTTTATTTATTGATTGAGAATATTTACATATGTTACGCTCTCTTTTTTATTATAGATACTTAAATCATTTTATGTTATTTTTGTAAAAATAAAATATAATGCCTTAAATGACTCGAATGTATCTTTTATTTAAGAACCCGAAGATATTTTTTATAGGCGAGCGGTATCTTTTATTTAAGAACCCGAAGGTAAAAATAAAAGTACAAACAAAGTGTCGTCCCGTCCGTCAGGCAAAACCAACTG
>JAYMTA010006789.1:0-10108 GCA_036897625.1 Pelargonium cotyledonis
TACAATTGTTTATACCCCCCACAAACAATGAATTCGTGTGGAGGCCCAGCCATAGTTCTCCGTGACAGCCAGACATGAACTGGAACAGCTCATCTACAGTTGTCCATGCCAGCTAGACCGTGCGCTCTAAGTCACAATAAGCCTATAAATACTCCCCTTCGCGGTAAAAGAAGGGATCCCACTTTTCACTAACTGAAACCCTGTCTCTAAACCTTTGTTTCATTTCTCTCCTTCACTTCATAGCAGATCACTTATTCTCACACCGGAGGCGCTGAACCGAAACCCCAACCCCAGTTGCATCGTGCTTTGGTATTTTTTTTGTAGATCCAGAATCTCAACGTCGCTCCCGCCGGAAGTTCAACTCTCAGGTGGCCGCCTACTCTTTGCCGGCACCGGAATCTCAACAGATCTATTCATCCTCACACTTCTCTCACGTGTTCGAGTCTCTGACCGAAAAAGGCTGAAACAGGATATAACATGCCCCAAATATTCAACTTCTTTGGAATAAAATTCACACTTTGATCTCTTCAAAACCAACTGGTGTTCCACTAGAATTTCAAAGGAAACCCTCAAATGCATAATGTGATCTTCCAATGATGGAGAGTAAACCAATATGTCATCCAAAAATACAAGAATAAACTTTCTCAAGTATGCCCTAAAAATCTCTTTCATCAAACTCTGAAATGTAGAGGGGGCATTGGTCAAGCCAAATGGCATAACTAGGAACTCATAATAGCCTGAATGTGACCTGAAAGTTGTCTTGTGGATATCTTGCTCCCACATTCTGATTTGGTGGTAGCCTAACCTCAGGTCTAATTTAGAAAAAGAACATTGCCCCTTATAGTCAATGCACAGCCTCCAAGTCCCATCTTTTTTCTTCACCAAAATAATTGGGAATGCAAAAGCACTAGTGTTGTTTCTAATAATTCCTGCCTCAAGCATCTTTTTAATAAGCTTATCAATCTCACTCTTTTGGATTAGAGGATACCTGTATGGTCTGATCTTGACAGCTCTCCCTTCATCCACAAGTGGAATTTTGTGATCATGATCTCTTTGGGGTGGCAACCACTCAGGTTCTCTAAACAAGACTCCAAATTCTTCAAGTAACTGCTCCATCTGATCTGGTAAGGCTTCTTTGGTACCTGATTTCTCTTCTACAACACTCTTAGACACCCCACTAATCAATAAAGCATAACTTATTGATCCTTGAGTGGTAGTAAGGGATTTTAGTGTCGAGTGATCTTTGTCTTGCATCAACTCCACTGTTCCAGCTTCTAAGCCCTTCAAGGTAACAAATTGATAATTAAGTTGAAACTGATAGTCAAGTTACTGAAATCCCAGGTTACTGCACCAAGAGTTACCAACCAATGAATTCCCAATACCATATCACAACCTTGTAGAGGTAACAAAAGAAAGTTAGCTGACAATTCAGTTCCCTGAACCTCCCATTTCAGATCCTTACACTCTCCTTGAGTCCACAGAGATTTCCCACAAGCTACTGCTACATTAGTTTTAGGATTCAAATCAGTCACACAGCCCACCTTTCTTGCCACTAAGCTGTTTATAAAATTGTGTATGTTGCCAGAATCTACCAACATGATCAAACTCTTGCCTTGAATTGTTCCCTTGAGTTTCATTGTTTGATACCCCATAGCTCCAAACAATGCATGTAAGGATATTGAAGGTTGTTCTAGGCTGTTTTCATACTGCACCTCTTCATTCACTTCCCCCTTTAAGTTCCCCACTGACAGCTACCCCCACATCTTCATCCATTCCCTTGGAGTCTTCCCCTAGCATTTGGTAAAACTGGGCCTGCATTTGATAGAACTTACCTCTTCTACAATTATGGCCATACACATACTTATATCCACAGTGTACACATAACCCTTTAGCTCTCATCTCGTCTTGTTGTTCCTTAAAGGGAAGACTGAAGTTTGGTCTAGTGAAGGTAGTATTGGTTTTATATAGAGGCCTTGAGTTTGGGAGAGGTGGTCTAGCATATGTGTTTGGGTAAGAGCTGAATAGTGGCCTTTGTGTAATCTAGCTATGGGGTCTTGGGGCAATAGTGGAGTGGAATGTGTATTGTTTTTTGTATTGGTCTAGTAGTTGTTTTGTGTTGGTGTGAATGTGGGTTTTTGTGGGTAAGAAGTTCTTCTGAAGGTAGGGTTTGTGTTTTTCTCAAGCTTCTTAGCAAGGGCTAAAGCATGGCTTAAGGTGGAAGGAGCAAAAAGCCTTAGAGGTTGCTCAAAATCTGGTTTCAAGTTGCTAATGAAAGCACTTATGGCATAATCCTCTGGTAGGTTTAACTGATCCAGAATGCACTCAAAAGAGTCAAAATACTCATCAACAGTAGAAGAATGTTTCAGACCCATTAAATCAGACATTGGATCAAGGTACTCTATATCATGAAACCTCTTTCTAAGCTGCTTAACATACACACCCTAATCAATTTCAAACAATGCAACCCCTTCCTTGGTTTTCATAAATTGACTGTGAAATTTCAATGGCTTCCCCACAAAACATAACATAGCCTCCCCCACTTTCTTAGATTCAGAAATTCTAGAAGCAAAACAATATTGGTAAAACTGTAACTTCCACCCAAAAAAATCAGATCCATTAAACTTAAGTCTCTCTCTCTTATGGCTTATAAAATCAGAAACAACTCTATTATCTTGAGAGTTAAAATCACCCAAAACAGACTCACCATGTCCAGATCTAACATTAGCCACTATAGGAGCATGAGAGGAAGATGAGGTACCTTTCAATTCCCTCAAGAGTTGCTTGATATCAGCAACATATGTATTGGTCTTTTTCCATATGAGCCTTCATTACCTCTGAGTTGTGCTTGGTCAAATTTGAGTTGTTTGTGATATCCATCTGCATCCTCTGCATTCCATTAGTAATAGCTTGGACTTGCAGCTTGAGCTCAGAAATCTCCTTCTTAGACATTACCATTTCCTCCTACAGCTTGGAGGTAGCTAGATTAGTGTTCCCCACCATGCCTAGAACGGAACTTTGATACCTTTGATATGGTGCTTCTTAAATAACAGAGAAAACAACAAAAGATTGGATAATAAGAACCAGGAATAAAGCAAGAATCAGCTAAATAAGAGCAGAATAGGTAAAGGTAAAGAATGGGGATCGAAAAAGATAAAGAGGGAAGGTAGAGAGAAAAGACAAATTAGATGTTCATTCAATAATTGGATGATGATTACAGACCTGTCCCATCACTATATTCCTCACACATCCTGACATTCTCACCAGCTGTCACACAACAAATATTTAAACTATGGGCTAAAAGAAATGGCTTTGACTACTAATCAATAACCCAATTTTATCAGGCCATAAAAGGCAACCCAAAACCAGACTAACTGACAAGAAAAGAAAATATGAAGTATAAAACTGGAGTATAACACAATCCTACCAAACTACACTGATCTTGCACAAGCAAGAATCAAGATCTAAAAAGGAAAGTTTGATAAAGAGATCAGAGAGGAACATGAAGGACATAAATTAAAAGAAATCTTAAAAAGGACAAGCACATGTATCTTCAAATCAGCTGAGCTAGGATACCCAGATCTGGGACTTTTTTTCACTTTCACTTATTTCTTCTTCTTTTTTTTTCCTTTTTTTCTTATAAAAACTTTATTTCACTTGGAAAAGGAGGCTCTCGAGAGAGTAAAAAGCATTGTAGATAGTGAGACTTAGGTGGATGTTGATACGCAAGAGAAGGAGAGAATGCATAGATGCTGACAAGAAAATCCCACGAAATTTGAAGCTATGTAAATGTTCTTTCTGGTTCACTTGAAGCCATGTAAATGCTGGTTCCATGTAAAAGAGATTTGAAGCCATGAAATTTATCGATTTGAAGCCATGGAATTGGAGAGAGAGAGTTGGAAAAAATATTTTTATTTGTATTTTTAATTAAAACTTAAAAAAAAAAACAAAAATATCCAAAAAAAACAAAAATCAATTGCCACGTTGATGCCATGTAGTCAAAATTATCCAACTCAGCATGCCACGTGGATGCCACGTAGTCGAAATTGACAACTCATCATGCCACGTCAGCAGTTAACGGTTCAATTGACAAAATTTGATGGCAGGTACTCAATTGGGTATGAAATAATAGTCTGGGTATTAAATTGGGTACAATAAAAGTATAGGTACTAAATTGGGTACAGTTGCAAAGATTGGGTACTAAAAAAACTTTTATCTTTTTTTTTTTAACTAGCCTTTACTCGAGGTTTTGTTATTAGAGTGGGTTGATGGGTAGTGTACTAGTCACATGATTTATTTAATACAACCAGACCGCCATGTCAGATTGAATAAAAATTTATGCCCATGTTTGACTCTGGTCAAAGCAAACACACTAGATTGTTGTAGTCGAACGTCTGCGTGTCAAGGTAAATGTTTTCCTAAAGTTAAAGTCTAAGTCCAAATGTCCAACTCTCTAATTTCATGGTATTTTGGGCGTCTTGCTTCGAGTTTGTGGCCTGCGTAAGTGTAACACACCAAAAAAAAAGTATCTGGGTGTTTTCAGGACACTGCCTCAAGCGTGGGAATGAGATCTTGGCCGGAATACATGAATGCTTTATAGAGCGTTTTAGAGAGAGAAAGTAGAGATAGTAATAAGTGCTCAATTAATGAACCCCTATCTCTTACCAAGAGATAAATATATATACCTCCACCAATTATTGCGATGTGTCAGTGTGTGATTGGTCGTTGGAGATGTGAGCTCCATCTTGGGGCCCAATTGTTGCTTGAGCTCCTCACCCTTGGAAAAGTTCATGTTACCTACTGTACATTTCACATGTGTCGTGGGGTTCTTCGAGTCCCTTATAAGCCTCTACCGCGCATGGTAGCATCTTAAGGTCTCGAATACTTGGTCAGAGCATTGAGGCGTCACGGGGACGGCTTGTTGGGGCTCGAGACCTTGAGAGAACTTTGATGAAATGTTCATGATCATTCTGAGGATTCCGGGGATGAACGATATCAGTCGATCAGGATGGTGGGAACCTCGCAGGGCATTTTAGTGGTTGGAATGGCCCAATGCCGCAACATGCCTTGTTTGTGCCGCGACATGGGAGCTGGGGAAGGATTCAATATAGAAGACTAATTTCATGGTATCAGAGCTCTACGCGGATTCTTCTTATCCTCTTCAGCTCTCGTACGTAGCCTTAAGGAGTTTCTCGTTGGGGACTTCGTTAGGTCTCTCAACTTTGCTTGGATCACTTCCATGCCCTCAAGGGCATTTTATTTGGTCATAAATGACTTAGGAAAATGTTAGGACACTCAGAGGTCCTCTGGGGTACTAAGCGAGTTGATCATGTGTGGAGAGAACTGCACATCAGACAGATGGCACAACAATGTTCCTCCACGCAGATTCTACATGGAGGAACAATGACGTGGCACACGTTCCCAAGGTTGCGGCTTTGGTGTGTTATCGGGTCCAATTTCACTTCAAAGTCGTCTATTCAGACCTCCTTTTATGCTAAGACCCTTGGGAGATGTGCTAAGTCTCCCTTGGGAAGCCTCTGAGGTTGTGGGGTTGGGCGAGAAGGCTTTTGAGGGTTTTATGGATGTGTCGCCTAGGTGGCGCTCGGGCACCATGTGACGTCTCATGATTCACCATTTTGGTATATGATTTTTTGGTTAATATAAAAAATAATTATTTAACATATTTTAAATTCAATGCCATTCTATTTAATAAAGAATTTGACCACTTTGGGTTTATATTCAAAAAAATCCATGAATTATTTTAGGTTAAAAAAGGGAAAATTACACATACTTACCCTGAAGTATACACCTTTTGCACATACCTACCCTGAAGTTTAGTTTGTAACTATTGGCTACCCTAAAGTATGTCACAAAACTTTTCGTCCCTTTTTCCATCCAAAACTCCGTTAGTGGTGTTAAAAAGATCATTTTGCCCTTATCAGTTTTCGTCCAACCGTTATGATTTTGTAAATGACCATAATACCCTTATGTAACTGTAGAAGCCAAACAGGTTCCATTAACCCCTCTTTCCTTTCTCTTTCTTCTTCAATCTGCCATTGATGTTGTCTGAAGCTTAGGGTAGGGTGATTTCCGACAGTGGTGAAGGAAAAAATGAGTGAAAAAATAGTCCCCTTTACCCACAAACTTCAGTCTTCGTGGTTTGGTTAGGTCGAGTTGAAGGTTTGCAAACTTATTTCCGGACAGTAGCCAGAGGTTGAAGAGGAAGGTACATAAATTTTTTTTATTTGGTTTTTAGTAAGTTTTCGTTGTTTGTTGTTCAATGATCATTGTTTAGTCGAGTTTTATTCATTGATGTAGACCATAATGTTATACTGATTTTCCCCTTTGATGACCTAAGTTGAAAATTTTGAATTTCTTCCATAGTGTCTCTGTTTTAATTGTTGAAATGCCCTTTGCAGATGGTTGTTATCAAGGAGGAGGTTGATGATGGGGATGGGCATCAAGAGCCAGTGCAAAATCCAGAGGAGCCCCCAAAGAGGAGGGTTTTGAAGGTCCACTATGGTGGTTGTTTTATTGAAGAACCAGAGTATGTATATGAGGGGGGAGAGTTGCATACGATGAAGGAAATTGATCCTAAGAAATGCTGATGGTTTATATTTCATAGGATTGTAGATGAATTAAGTCTAGATCCTTTAAGCTCTATATACTGGAGAATACCAATATTTCTTTTGAAAGAAGCATTAGTTCCTATAACCAAGGTCAGCTATATAAGGTTGATGTTTTCAGCTTATAAGGAAGAATATCCCATCCCCTTTTACATAGCCCCTAGTCCAGAACCCTTGGCCAAATTGACACCCTCTAGCAAGTTAGTGGATGTGAGGCCAGGAGCACTTGTTGATGGTATAGATAGGATTGTGAGGAGGAGAAATAGAGGAAAGAAGGATAAGGTTCTTTACTGCACTGCTAAAGAGTTAGAAGATATAAGAGAGGTTGGATATGATGTTGATGGTGATGGTCCAGAGGGCAATGTCCAAGTGGTTGAAGAAAAAGGCAGAGCAAGGGACAAGCACATTGAATGATCCACTTTCTTCGCAAGCATCAAGCCCCCAGTCTACTACTCCCACTCAATGCACACTAGAGGAGATTGAATCCAAAAGGCAAGCTGCTTTTTCCAAACAAAGAGAATGAAGTGGAGGGAATAACATTCCATCTACATGGGTCACTGGGATAGAAAGGGGCAAGAGGCAAAAGCTGACAGTCATCAGAAAGTTCATGAGAGAGGAAAGAACAACCTACTCAAGCAGCAGTCCTATGGTAATATATACTTTCACACATACTTACCCTATTGATGTTTTGTTTTACACATACCTACCCTGCTACAATATACAGTCACACATACCTACACTGAAAAAGTTTACTTTCACACATACCTACACTTAAGCATACAAATGAATGTTGCAGGACAATGAAGTCCCTCCTAGGTCAACCACCTCGAGTGAAACCCCACCTATGTCAAGAACAGAGTTGGAATAGCTGAAGCAGAACTACAAGATTTGAGGAACCATGAGGTCAATTTCAACAAAATTGTTTCAATCAATACTTGGATCTGCATAAAGATGATTACTCATTGATGTTGCTTGTTGCTCATTCTATTGTAGTGGGCATTTTCACAGCTTCTCACACAACCAACTCATAATAAAAAGAAAAAGGGGCAGGGAAGAGTAGATGCTAGGGCTTCAAGGTTTTCCCAAGAGGTAAGATTTACAACACAATCTTAAAGGAAGGATGGGGAAGTTGTTGTCTCAAGCACTCAACCATAAAATGCACCACAACCAGACCCTACTTGTGGGCCCCAAAGCCAGCCTTGAATGGTTGTTTGAATTGGAAATGTAGTTTTTGGTTTGTTTAAGTGCAAGTGGGGAACAAACATAGTTATATAATGATATTTTTGTCCTTTTGTGACATGTATATGAATATCTAAGTACATGTTTTTGATGTAATAGGTCAAGTTCATTATGTATGTAATGGAGAAAGAATCTCCTTTATCTCATCTTTGTGTAAAGCCAAAGGCCGGATGATTACTTATTTATGGGAAATATCATCTTTAACCATTTCAAACCATTGTATGTGTTGGTATATTATTTAACCATTTGAAAGTTGTCTATTTGAGAGTTTCATAGCCAGATTTTCATTCTATACTATTGTTTTGAACATTTCACTTATCAAACCAAAAGGTCATGTTCAATTTCTTACAAATTGGTACACTCAAAACTGAAGAAATCAAGATGGTAGAGATTAATTGATCAACATATCACAAACAAAACTCACATGTCAATTCAATACCTTACTTAATGCATTACAACAACCACAAATTCAATGCATACCTAACTACCCAACCATATACCTATCCACATACTAACCAAACAAACCAAATACCATAACAATGAATTGCTAAAGCTACAACCACAACTGCATTTCATGCTTTTCAATTCTCTATCTTCAATGTCTTCTTCCATATCTGTTTCAGACCCTAATATATCTTCTTCCACATCTTTAACTTCAACTCTATAAACATTTGCAATTTATCTACACATAACAGAGGGAAATTAGAAAAATTGGTGTTGTCAAAGTTGCAGGTCTTCGGATGGAATTTCTCATCAGTTACAGGTTCGTGAGGATGGATTCTCTGTCCATTTTGATTTTCACCAACAAACCCTTCCTAACTCGAGCGAATCGGAGCTGCCAAACCTACTCCGCCAAAGTCCCCAATTTTCAGTGCCCTAATTTATGTATTAGCTGAAGGAAGAAGAAGATGGAGGAGAAAGGGGCAATAATGCCATTTTCAAATTTAAAATAACATGTGTCAAGCACGTGGGCAACTATTTGACTTAAGGAAGAATAATAAAAATGAGGGAAGGGCAATATTGGCATTTTCAAAAATTAATGAACATGTGCGGAGCACGTGGGTCACTGTTTGCCTAATTCTGTTAGTTTGGATGGACGGAAAGTTTTGTGACATACTTTAGGGTAGCCAACAGTTATAAACTAAACTTCAGGGTAAGTATGTGCAAAAGATGTATACTTCAGGGTAGGTATATGTAATTTTCCCTTAAAAAAATTAACAAGTGCCCCAAGAAGCTATCAAACTTGGATGAATTATGTGCTCAAGCCTTATATGAGAAGCTTTGTATCAGTTGTTTTATGACATTCTTGTATATAGTATGATTTGGAAGGAGCACATTCAACATTTGAAGATGATATTTACTAAATTGAAAGAGAACCAATTATTTACAAGTTAAGAAAGTGTAAATTTGGTAAGTAACAAGATGAGTAGTTGGGAAATGTAATTGATAGGGATGGAGCAGGTACTTATTCTACTAAAATAGAAGCAATGCAAGGTTGGCCACTATTCTAAAAGCATTGATGAGATTTCTAGCTAGGGTTGACAGGGAAATTCATTAAATATTAGGGAAATTACAAATATCTCCTATGAACTATTGACTTAAAACACCTAGCTGCTCCTCTCCGGTGGAGCACTGCCTCCACGACCTCCCATCTCCTCTGGGGAGGTCTCTCTTTCAATCCTCGAGCTCTCTCTCTCTCTTTTCTCGAAACTTCTCTCTTTTTCTCTCTTAAAAAAGGCATTAAAACGGAGATAGAGAAGCAAAGAATAAACTAAAATGCAGGTCGAGAAACATGAAAATTTACGGAATTGAGAGGCGACGATAACAAGAAAATGGAAAGAGAAGAGAGTTGCGATTGGCTTGTTCTTGGATCTCTGAGTTTCGTTTGGCCAACAATGAGTGAAACAAGACTGTTATGTTTCACAAATCACAATGATTGTAGAGAGAGAGAGAGAGAGGCCTTGGAAGATCCGATGGGACGAGAGAGGAAGTTGAAAACATAGAAACTGATTGCTGACTAAGCTAATTCCTAGCTAACAACAAAGTTGAAGTTGGTGGAGAATTTGACTCACCTATCTTTTTTTTATGGTCTAAACCATGAGGTTCCTAAGCGGGCCTACACACTTTCAGTTGGTACCTTTAAGCCATTTTACCACACTCAGACTATTCTTCATTCGAGCCGGGTAGGACCACAAGGGCGGCAAAGCTCTCCCTACCAAGTTTTAACGCAGCTGCATTCCCTGGAA
>JAYMTA010006790.1:0-10107 GCA_036897625.1 Pelargonium cotyledonis
ACAAGCGTCCACGGACCAGTCAACCAAAGTCAACCAAGATTCAAAGTCTCATAAGTAGGGTCCACCTCCCTCTCGGCCAATCGCACGACAACACGTGGCACTCCAAAGGTTTTAGTATAAATACCCCTTCCCACAAAGAGAAGGGGATCTATCTCACTCTCATATTTACTTTCTCTCTCTAGAAAGCTCTCTAGATTTCTTATAACTTCGCGGACTTACTCTTACGCCAGAGGCGCTATCCCAGATCACAACCACGGGTCGTCGTTCTTTGGTGTCTTGGTCCTCACAGGTGACAGGTGATAGGACGACAAGCTACGTGGACAAATCCTCTCTAGACTTAGAATATTTTTAGGCAACCTTAGCACACGTGGACAAGAAAACTTCCACCTCGACATCCTAGTGTGTTTGTCTTTGACCCCGGTCAAAACAGGTGCATCATAAGTAACTCTTTTCATTCAATAAAAGTGCAACAATTCTCCAACTCTTGTTCTTGTCAAGTTTCATTATAAATTAAGAACCTTCCATTGGTGCTTTCATTCACCTCCCGTACAAACTATAAGCACTTTAGATTCCAGTGAGTCTCACGGAGTGGGAGAGACTACATCGCCGGCCGAGTTTAGTCAGCTTCGTGTGGATATGGAGGCTATAAAACAACAAATGGCTGATTTCGTGGCCATTAACACCCCAGCTGCACCACCACCATATATACAACCCACCCTAAACACCACCATATATACAACCCACCCTGAACACCACCAATCCAAATCAGTCTCCACAACAATTCCCAAATCATCACCGCTACCTTTTCGGTCTAAAATCGATTTCCCAGAATTTAATGGGGTTAATGCGATTGAATGGGTTAATCGTGCCGAAGCTTATTTTGAGTACTACAATGCACCAGAGACTCATAAGCTGCTACTAGCACATGTTCACATGGAAGGAGATCAACTTGCTTGGTTTCAAAATCTAAAAAAAAAACTGGGCACATTACTGATTGACGTTCTTTCGCATGAGTGGTCGAGTTACAGAAAAGACCATCCGAATTTGATGACCCCTTGAAGAATCTCTTCAAACTCAAGCAAACCAGATCTGTTCAAGACTTTAATAATCAATTTTTTGTGTTGGCAAACAGGTGCGAAGGGCTATCGGAGAGAATTTTAATGAGTTGTTTCATTGGCGGGTTGAAACAAGGGCTTCAAGCGGAGGTTACTGCAGCCAAACCATCCTCCATGAAAAATCTCATTAATTTGGCTCTATTACATGAATAACGGCTTCAGCCTATGCGGCCACCCTTTTTACCGCGTACCACTATTAAGGCTTCTAATCTGCCACCATTACTTCTGGCACCGCCTTCTAGTTCGTCTCAAGTAGCTCGGCCGAATCCAACTCCGACAATACCAACACAAGCACGTAGAATGAGCAGCAAAGGAATGAATGACCGTCGAGCTCGCGGTTTATGCTTTACTTGCGACGAACCATTCACAGCCGGTCACAAATGTCCGAATCGACAATATCTCTATGTTGAAGTAATTGATGATGGAGATTCAGATGAGCAAGAGGCTTCAACTAACACACCTGATTCTGGCACGATGGTTTCTCAAATCGAACCTCATATTTCATTTTATCCTGTGTCAGGACAGAGATTGCCGGGAACGATGCGCTTTCAAGGTACAATAAATGGTGTTTCAGTTCATGTGCTTTATGATAATGGATCGACTCATAATTTTATTCAGCCCCGACTTGCAAAAATTTTGAAGCTTCCAATTGAACCATGTGAGAAATTTGTTGCACATGTTGGTAATGGTGATATATTGCACGATAAAGGAATGATCGCAGCTCTTCCTCTGGTTCTTCAGTCTCATGAGTTTATTTTGCCGGTCACACTTTTACCCATATTTGGTGCTGACGTGGTCTTGGGAGCACAATGGCTTGAAACCTTTGGATGAACAATGACAGATTATAAGCATAAGGTTATGGAGTTCAATCATAAGGGACGTCCAGTTCGACTTGTTGGTGTTGCGGAATCTCAAATCACACCAGCACAATATAATCACATTCGTCGGCTATGCAAAATGAATGTCGTTGCTGAGGTGCATACCGTGGAGGCAATTCATGATTCCATTGTGACAACGGACTCTATTCCGGCTGACTTGGATTCAGAACTCAAGAACCTCTTGAAAAGCTTTCATGGTGTTTTTGGAACACCTACAGAACTTCCGCCACAACGAGCTCATGACCATGTCATTCCACTTCTACCATCCGCAACACTTGTCAATGTGAAGCCGTATCGGTACCCTTTCTCATAGAAGACGAAGATCGAAAGGTTGGTGAGTATTATGCTTACAAAAGGAATAATTCGTCACAGCAACAGTCCATTCTCTTCCCCAGTTTTATTGGTTCAAAAAAAAGACGAAACATGGCGATTTTGTGTAGACTATCGGGCTTTAAATTCAATTACTGTCAAGGATCGTTTTCCTATTCCGACAGTAGACGAGCTTTTAGATGAGCTTCACACTGCTAGTTTCTTTTCCAAATTAGATCTCCATTCCGGCTGTCATCAAATATTACTTAAGGAATGTGACATACATAAGACCGCTTTCCGCACTCACCTTAGCCATTACGAATGCTTGATCATGCCTTTTGGATTGACAAATGCTCCGACATCCTTTCAAGCTCTCATGAATCACATTTTTGGTAAATTTATTCACAAGTTTGTCCTTGTATTTTTTGATGATATATTGGTCTATTCTTCTTCATGGAATGATCACTTGGGCCATTTGAGGATTGTCTTACAAGTTTTGCAAGATAATAAGCTTTTTGTCAAATTGTCAAAATGCTCATTTGGTCAGTGAGCGGTGGAGTATTTGGGGCATGTCGTTTCGGAGCTCGGGGTTGCCATGTATGGATCCAAAGTTGATGCAATTGTGTCATGGCCAACACCAAAGAACATGAGGCAACTAAGAGGTTTTTTGGGTCTCACCGGTTACTATCGAAAGTTTGTTAACAACGGTGCCAAACTTGCATCACCGCTCACTGACCTTCTAAAAAAAGATGGGTTTTTGTGGTCCGAATCGGCTCAAAGTGCATTCGACAATCTCAAGGCAATCATGACATCGGCTGCAGTATTGTAATTACCTGACTTTACAAAACCATTTGTGCTTGAAACGGAATCCAAGATAGGTATTGGAGCTGTGTTATCTCGGGATGGGCACCCGATTGCATTCTTTTCTAAGAAGCTCTCTTCCTGAATGCAAAGGGAGTCTACATATGCTCGTGAGATGTTCACAATTACACAAGCTATGAAACATTGGCGTCCATATCTTTGGGGACACAGATTTGTCATTTGTACCGATTAATGAAGTCTAGTCGGTCTCAACTCTCAGGTACCTCAAACTCCAGAGCAGAAACTTTGGCTAGCAAAATTATTGGGTTTCACCTACTCTATTGAGTACAAGCCTGGAAAAGAGAACACAACTGCAGACGGTCTCTCTCGTTGCTTTATGAATGTCACAGCTAACACTATTGTTTCGTCAGCACATTACAATTTCGTGGCGGAGGTAATAGCTTCTTTGGAGCATGATTCGCATGCCAAACTAGTGTTGGAAAAGTTGACAAATAACTCTACACCTCCTGCTGGTTACTCATTGAAGGATGGGTTGTTGTTATAACAAAACCGGTTATACATTCTGGCGCTCATTACGGAACTGTTTGCTTTTGGAGTTTCACTCTTCCAAAATTGGTGGTCATGCCGGAGTCCAGCGTACACACAAACGACTTGATATAAGTTTCTTTTGGCCATCCATACATTCAGATGTTGAACAATTTGTCGCCAAATGCAATATTTGTCAATGTGCTAAGACAGAGACAACAAACCCAGGTGGTCTCGTTCAACCACTGCCCATCCCAATATTAATTTGGTCTGATATCTCCATGGACTTCATCACTGGGCTTCCGTCTTCTCATGGGTTCACCGTTATCATGGTCGTTATTGACCGATTGAGTAAGTATGCGCATTTGGCACCATTAAAAGATAATTATACTAGAAAACAAGTAGCAGCAACCTATGAGCACCGCCTATCATCCACAAACCGATGGCCAAACAGAGTCCTTGAATAAATGTGTGGAGATGTACCTTCGCTGTTTTGTTTTTGATTCTCTATCATCATGGTTACAGTACTTGCCTTGGGCGGAATTTCGGTATAAGTTTCAATCGGCAGCGGGCATGACTCCCTTTCAAATCGTCTATGGAAGACCACCCCCGACCGTTCTCAAGTATGTTCCAGGTACTTCCACTAGTTCTAAAGTAGAGGTTGCTCTTCTCGATCGTGATCAGCTATTTCGTTCACTTCGCCTCAATCTCATTAAGGCTCAAGATCAAATGAAGGCTCAAAAGGATCGTCACAGACGCGAAGTCAAATTTGCAGTAGGTGATATGGTGTTGGTTAAGCTTCAACCATACCGACAAACCACAGTCGCGTTTCACAAATCCCACAAGTTGAGCATGCGATACTTCGGGCCATTCGAGGTGGTCAAAAGAATCGGATCAGTGGCATACATGTTAGCATTGCCTTCTATGCCTCGTATTCACAACGTGTTCCATGTTTCATTGCACAAAAAGTTTGTTGGTGGTGTTACAAATTTGGCTCACACATTGCCAGATATTGTCGTGGAGAAGGGACCAGTTCTTAGCCCATTGAGTATCCTTCAAGTTTGACTAAATCAACGTCGGGACTTATGGGTACCACAACTACTCGTTAAACGGTCTGACTTATCGGATTGGGCACCAACATGGGAAGATGCTGCGTTGTTTTAGCAAGATTATCCTACTTTCGACCTTGAGGACAAGGTCATTCCAGATGGGGAAGGAAATGGTACGGACCTCTCAACTTGGCTACAACGTTACGGAGTCGGGAAAGGTGGTCATGTAACCGACCTTGCGGATAAAACTGAATTGAAAATCCAGCAAGAGTCAATGGCAACAAGGAGTTATCAGATAACCATAATGAAGTTGATC
The DNA here is from genome assembly GCA_036897625.1 of Pelargonium cotyledonis. Lineage (NCBI taxonomy): Eukaryota > Viridiplantae > Streptophyta > Magnoliopsida > Geraniales > Geraniaceae > Pelargonium > Pelargonium cotyledonis. The sequence goes on from JAYMTA010006790.1 coordinate 5,015, forward strand.
ACTATGTGGATATGGATAAACAAGTGGAGACCATTACGATCGACGACAACCACCGAGCGAAGAGGAAGTGGAAAGTCCCACTCTACTTACAAGATTATGAATTGAATTAGTATTTATAGTTCTTGCACTAGTTATATAGGCATGTTGAGTTTGATTACATAGTCTTATTTACTCTTCTACTATCCTACTACTCTTGCTTATTCTATTCTCTCATCATTCTGTTTCTGATAGTTGAGTTGTTTAGTTTGGAAGTAACTCTTTTCATTCAATAAAAGTGTAGCAATTCTCCAACTCTTGTTCTTCTAAAGTTTCAATATAAATTAAGAGTTTTCCACCTACCCAGCTAATTGCAATACTTTCTTAACATCCCAAGATCTGCTACCAGGAACCATTAAATCTGCCACCAAAGTATTCTATGAAACACCTCATGGCTGAGCTGAAATTCTGAAATGTGGACTCCCAAGAAACCATGGATCAACAAAAGCTCTTACCGAATTACCATAGCCAATACGCTTAACACACCCCAACTCAAGAACTGATTTGGAAGCTCTGATAACACTCTAGATTACACTCGGATATGTCCCAACACTTGCATCAAAAAAGGACTTGCTGGGAAAATATCTAGCCGAGAAGACATTGGAAAATAAGGAGTTTGGTTGAGTAAGGATTCGCCAAGCCTGTTTACCAAGTAAAGCTAAATTGAAAAGACGAACTTGCCGAAAACCCATAACCCCTTTATGTTTTCTCCCACAAATATTGTCCCAACATTTCTAGTGTATTGCTCATCTTCCTCTAAAATTTCTCCCCACCAAAAAGAATTAAAAAGCTTCTCAAGCTCATAACAAACATACTTAGAAAGCAAATACACATCCATTACATAATTAGGAATTGCTTGAGCAACTGACTTGAGAAGAATTTCATTACCCGCCATAGATAAAAATCTCTTCGACCAAGAACATAACCGATCACGAACTTTATCAACAACCTGCTTGAAAATAGAACATTGATTTCGGCCCAAGCCTATAGGAAGTCCAAGATATGCACCAAAATCACTAATTTCCCTGACTTCCAAAAAATCACAGATCATGTTTTTCATGGCTAAAACAGTATTTCTACTAAATATGAACTGAGATTTGTCAAAAATGATTTTTTGACCAGAAGCCATCTCATAACAGTACAACACATCTTTAATAGCTCTGGTATTAGTAGAATTAGCCTTAAAGAACAACAATGAATCATCTGCAAACAGCAAGTGCGAGATACTAGGGGTGCCACGAGCAACCTAACAACCATGAACAAGCCCATCACGCACCTTAGCAGTGAGAAGAGCAGTCAATCCTTTCGCGCACAACATAAATAAATAAGGTGATAGTGGATCACCTTGCCTAAGGTCACGACCCGGTTCAAATGGAGGAAGCAACTCACCATTCAACATAATTCTAAAGCGAACAGAACGAACACAAATCATAATCAGCTGAACCCATGAAGCCGCAAACCCCAAAGCCAAAAGAGCAGATTCTAAATAACTCCACTCCACCTGGTCATAAGCTTTAGCCATGTCTAACTTCAAAGCCGCCCAACCCACACTACCTTGCGACTTTTTATGATACTAATGGTGCACTTCATTAGCAACACAAAAATTGTCGGTAATCAGACGACCCGACATAAAAGCACTTTGATTATGAGAAATAACATCCGGGAGAACAAATTCTAGGCGATTAGCTATCATCTTAGAGACAGATTTATAGATGACATTACATAATGAAATAGGGCGTAAATCACCAACTACAACAGGATTTACCTTCTTTGGAATCAAAACAATTGTTGTAATATCATTGATCCCGCTGGGAAACACCCTGATATTAGCCATCTCTAAGCATGCTTTAGTGACGTCCGGACCTACAATATCCTAGTGCTTTTGATAAAAAGCCAGATTAAGACCATCCGGCCCTGGAGACTTGTCAGGATGCATCCCATCTATAGCTTCTTTCACCCCCGCCTCGACAAACTCTCTCAACAGACTCAAATTATGTTGATCTGTCACGGAAGCAAAGAACAAACTTCATGCACACCACAATCACCTGATTGAAACAAATTAATAAAATGATTTTGAATAAGAGTTGCCAAGCCAGAATCTTTGTCTCGCCAAACTCCCATAGAATCCTGCAACTTCTCTAGTTTATTCACACGTTTTCTAGTACTAGCAACGTTATGAAAATATTTAGTATTTAAGTCACCATTCCTCAGCCAATCGACCTTCGCACGTTGTTTCCAATACTCATTTTGTTTAGCCAAAGCAGAAAAATAAGTCTGTTTCGCTGCATCATCTGACCTAGTAGAGGATTCCCAAACTCTACGAGCAGTACGAACCTCCTTTGCCAACTTACGTCCAGATTCTCCTCCCCATTGTTGAAGAACCAATCCACAATATGAAATTCTATCCAAAATAGTAAGTTGTTGATCTGATCGCCAACCTTCAGCAACTACAGTACGTAAGCCTGCATCGCGAAGCCGCAAATTTTCAAAACGGGACCGAATAGGTCTACGAATTGGTTTATCATGAAAGGGTCGGGTCAATAAAAAGAGGAGAGTGGTCTGAAGAAGCATATGGAAGATTAAAAATTTGAAACGTAGGAAAATCAGACACCCATCTAGCCGAGGCAAAAGCACGATCAAGCTTTTCTTCTACACAAGATTCTGGATCACGACCTCGAAACCAAGTGAACTGATGATGTCCTTCCATTCCCAAGTCAACAAGAACTGCATCAGCAACTGACTGCTCCAGAAAAACCACGAACAAGATTACTTGGGTGTACCGCACCTCCCTTTTTTTTCATAAGCATATAAGATGTCATTAAAATCCCCAAAGTAGATCCATGGCAAGTCAGATTTAGAAGCAAGGAAACGAATAGCAACCCAACTTTCCTCACGTCTCCAACGCTCTGAAGCCCCATAAAACCCAGTCAGTCTCCAAACTCCTTTACCCGTCATGCAGACTCTAACATCAATAAAAAGACGAGAGAAGCTCAACAAAGAAACTAAAACTCTATCATCCCACATAAGAGCAATGCCTCCACTTCTACCAATATTGTCAATAGCATAAAGTTGTCTCACACCCAATCTATGCCCAAGCCAATCTAATTATGCTCTACGCCTATGAGTTTCAATTAAAAAGACGAATTAAGACCAAATTTTTAGCACGAACCAAGTCCACAAGGACTTCAACTGTCCGTGGGTTGCCAAGCCCACGATAGTTCCAACTTAAGGACGTCATACTCATGGATGGTTCAATCCCCAAGTTCGCCAAAAAGGCCATCAATATCTTAAACTTTGTTTCTTCTATAATCAATGTCTATTTGCTATCGTACGAAGCACAACGTTGTAATTAATTTAGCATGAAAGAATACGTCTGGTAAATTATTGAAACTAAGGGTAGTTAGTTGTATAGTCAGGTAACTTTCCGTCAATAAATTCAAATAGAAATAGTGTGTGCCTCAAGTGAATTCGGTGGCCGGTCTTGTGGTCACCGGTGCAGTGGCAGATGATGGGGTGTTGGTGCTGTCCAGCGTAGACGTAGCCACTGTTAGGACGAGGGAGGCAGAGGCTGCGGATGGCGGACTCACTGGGCGGTGCTTCGTGTCCTCTTTGCCCAGGTCGCAAGCCCTGAGCCGCGTGAGGTGCTTAAAGTCAACATGGGCAGAGCAACTTTTGAGAAGGATGGCAAGTCAGGTAGGGCGTGGATTATCCATGGTTATATTGATCGTTGCTATGGGGGGTCGATCCTACTCGTTGTCCGGGGGACCCAGGGTAGTAGAAGCAATGACAGTCCGAGAGGTTCTCAGTTGGACTGAAATTAGAGGCTGGGGTACACTTATTATTTAATCGAATGCGGAAGAGGTGATATTTGCTTTTCATACTAGAGGGAAGAGTGATTTCAGTGCCTTGGGTCTGATAGTTCACGATATTTTGTCCATTATTTCTGAGTTTATTTCTATTTTGTTTAGTTGGATTAATAAGTTTGCGAACTGAGTGGCTCATGCGTTGGCTAGATTGTCTGTTTCTATGTGAGACACTAAGGGATGGTTGGGTTTGCAACCATCTATTAATGTTTCGGACTGGTTAGTTTCAGAGATGGTTTAATAAGGAATTAATAATATTCCATTAAAAAAAAGGATACTTATCTGTCACACTCTAAAGTGTAATTAAAGTCAACAGTTTTCATCTAAATGTATTGTTTTTAATAGTGATTGTTCAACTTTTGTAATGCCTTATATGTTATTTTTCTTCTACTACCAAAACAAGTAGATCTTTTGTAGTTTACTCTTACTTTGTATTTCTTATTATTATGTAAGTTGATATCTTATATAAATGACCAGTTATATACAATATCATTTTTCTTTCTAATGTATAATAGGTTGGATTTGCCCGAATCTTTGTATGGTAGACACGAAATTTAATAGGTAAGATCTAACACACAAATATACATATCCAACTATTCATATCGAAAAAATTGATTGATGCGTAATGATTATCCAATTAGACACTAATATTGTTGCACCAAAATGTGCTGGGCCAAAAAAAATTTGGGCTTGTCAATTCATAAAGTTACTATATTTATAATGGGCTTGTAAATTACAATAAAGTTGAAATTTTTATTTTGGTTTTGTAAATCATCATATATTGTTAAAGTTGGTGACGAAGCATAAGAAGTTGACACATCATCAAATTTCAACATTTCAACCTATTTCTTTGATTTGAAACTCCTACCTCTCCATATTTCATAGGTTACAAATAATCACTTATTAACTAATGGTAATTAGTAATAACATTAGATATTGCAATCACTAATATATATAAGATACAATACACTATATAAAGGCTCAATATCTAAACATTTCATCTAATGTTATTAGCTAATTAGAGTGCTAGAAAATTGAGTTCAAAAAAAAAAAAATTAGAGTGCTAGAAAATTGAAAAGTCATGCATTAGTCATTTTTTTTCTTTATTTATCTATTTCAATTGCATTTCATTGGAGTTCATGTTCTTATGTTCTTTCTTTCTTCTTTTTCAGGTAAGTACACAAGAGGAAATAA
>JAYMTA010006791.1:0-10106 GCA_036897625.1 Pelargonium cotyledonis
TCGGAGGCTCCTGGAAACAAAGCTTGCCTCCTCACCATTTCAGCTGCACAAATCATCAATTCAATGAAAACAATCGAAACCGCAACATGAAATGAATTGGAATTTGAAAAGATTAAGCGATTGAGTACCAAAAATACAACCAACGGACCACACATCCACCGCCGTCGAGTACTGCGCCGATCCGAGAAGCACCTCCGGCGCCCGATACCAGAGCGTGACGATCTCGTGAGTGTAGCTCTTGAGAGGCACAGTAAACGCTCGACCGAGTCCGAGATCGGCGATTTTGACGATTCCGCGTTCGCGATCGACGAGGAGGTTCTGCGGCTTGAGATCGCGGTGGAGGACGCCGTGGGAGTGGCAGTGCACGACGCCGCAGAGGATCTGGTAGAGGAATTTCCGGATCAACGAAGGATCCAGAGGCTTCGGCTTTGGTCCTTTGCGGTGAGAGTCGATGAACTTCTTCAGATCTGTGTCGTGGTACTCGAAGACGAGGTAGAGAAGAGGCTTGCCGTGCTTGTTCTCCGAGTGCTCCACCGCCAGAAGCCGCACGATGTAGATCGATTGCGACAGCAACTGGAGCAGCGACACCTCCCGGAGCGCCGTCGGAGGCACGCCTTCTTCGTCCATCTCTAGACGCGTCTTCTTCAGCGCCACCAGATCTCCGGTGGCTTTCTCTTTTGCTTTGTAGACCTTGCCGTATGTTCCTTCTCCGACCTTCTCTAGCTTCTCGTATTTCTCCATTTTCGTCTTCTTCGAGATCGAATTCTTCAGCAACTTTCTGTGCTCTGAGATTCTGTATCTATGGAGTGCAGATGAGATGGTACCGGAACAAATTGCGCCTTTTCAAATTTGAACATTTTGGTTTTTAAACTTTTTTTTACAGATAATGTTTTCTTTTTAAATTGTGTTCAATTTATACTTATACCTTTAAATTAAGCATACTGAAAAAAAAATCGATATTGTGACGAGTAAAAAAGTTCATTAACGAGATCAATTTAGAACCAAACTGTATAATTGAAACACATGATCGACACATCAAATTTATCGAATTTACTCAAAATTTTGTCTAATTTAAGAGAACGATTTAGAACCAAATTGTATAAATGAGAAACATGATTGAACGTCAATTTTGTCAAATTTAAACATCATAAGATACCTATATTATAAATTTAACCAATTCAAAATAAAATTGTTGGAGATCAAAATTGAAACAATTTAAATAGTTAAGTGACGAAATTTGAACAAAATAAAACATTTTTCAAATCGCAAGAAAATACTCTACCACGAGTCAGATTATCAATAATATCTTTTTATAAGTTGGTTATCTTTTTGAGTCTATTACAACTCATGGTTCAAACATTGCCACAACTAAAGATGGTGAAACAAAAACCAAATTGCAAAACAGAATTGGATTCAAACCATCTATCAAATTAAAAACCATTAATATTAACCACCGGAGCCCACAAAATTGGTCATAGCCAATGTATGTTAGTTACTACACATCAAGAGTGTTTCAAAAGAAAAATAAATACATAGGCTTCAAAACCAGTTGCAAGCAACTTGCTCCACATGCTCCCAAAATTAGTGTAAAAACTTTACCTCCTCCCCTCCTCAACCTGCTTTCTTTGTCCTAAAAGACAAAAAAAAAAAAACTATAAAAGATAGTTCTACAAAAATTATAGAAGATAAATCGAAATGCAAGTCAAATTTTAGTTGCCCGCATGTTTGGATTCAAATTTCCATCTTCATTTTGTTACATAGCACAAAATAGACACAACCGATACCTAGTCAGAAAACCCAACCCACCCAACACACAACTCAAGTCTCAAAGCCTTCCTGAACCCGCATTCGTTGCAGCTCAAGTAACTCAAACCCTTTACCAATCGAGTCATCTTTGTGCACAATAGTGTAACGAGTAAAAAATTGCGCGTATAAATTAAACGTGTATTTAAATGCATTAGCCATGTCCCGCACATAAACAACCTGTGGTTGTGTCGTGTAATTTATTCCATCTAATAATTAGATTGGGTTTCGATTGCTACCCCTAAAACAATATGAACCCAACCCGAAACTGTAATAGCCAAGTCTAATACTCCATTAAATTGTTTTATAGAAACTGCAAGAAAAAGATGTTGCAATTGGCTCACCTTGATTTGAGTTTACCCTCCAAAACTCGTACAGCATCATTAAGTGCATGAAAGGACATTTTCTTAATCTGCAATGAGTAACAAGTGATATATAAGTTACATTTTCTTAACCTGCAATGACTAACAAGTGATAAATAAGCTTTCTACAATCAACACAATAAATTTCAAATCCGAACAATCATTTATCCCTATAATTCCTTCCCAAATGACTGGTCGTGCCAGATTCGTGTATCGATATGGGTGAATCATGACGTTATTGTTAAGGGTGTTGATGATTTGAGTTTTGATCGGATCAAATCTATCAAAGCTCGATCTTCCATCAAATCTAACAATAAATCCCCTTTAGTGTTAGGACTAAATTTCAATTCCTAATAGAGAAATAAATTAAATTATTAGGGCAATAAACATGTCATTTTATGATTGTACAAAAAATTCCCTCCCTTGTGAGGGTCAACCCCTATAGCTAAGGGACCAGACACTATTGTACAAGTGGTGTTCATAATTTGGACCGAACCAAAACCATTCAATTGGTAAGAATAAAAAATAATAATTTAATATTTTCTCATACAAAAAAGTAATAAAATATCATTATTGCTCAACTTTTTTGTGTTTCTATTTCTTTGGTGGACCTTTTGTTAGAAATTTTATTTTTTACTTTCATATGGTAGTTGTGGCAAATTTGTGTGGTGCTGGTGCAGTTGCCCGAGATAACGTGAGTGGTCTAGGCACTGCTTCTTTTGTGGGTCGGACTGGCAGTGAGCTTGCTGAAATGTGGGTTTCAACTTTTAAGGAATCTATTAGATTGGATTTAGCTATGGGAAGGTCTCGAGTTATTTTTGAAGTCGATGTCTGCTCACCTTTGGAGGTCTATAACATTAGTTTGTTAGCTAGAGATGTTGTTCCCCCTTTGATAGAAGGGCTAATCGTGTTGTCCGTTTCCGTTTTAATCTCTTGTCAATGATTTCTGTTTCCTTTTCCACCTGCATGTGGGTACTTTAACGGATGATTGTACTCATAATTTTGATGGGATAATCGTGTTGGGTTTTCAGTTCTTTTGTTATTAAAAAGAAAAGGGCAAAGATTGAAACATGTGTTATTATTTTATGTGTGGTACATGTGCACCTTATTTACAAACTACAATTGGTTTGGTTACAAAATTTAATTGACCCGCGTTTTGATATGAAAATATAATAGTTACAAAAACCATTGGTGTGGTAAACCACTTACAAACTGTATTAGTGTGGTTATAAATATGTCAAATATAAGTTTTAACTGATTTGATTACAAGTTATATTTAGCACACGTATCATATGTATTACACATGCACTAATGATACATGAAACAAACATTTCCCCAAAAAAAAAGTATATCTTTGTATTGTTACGTCTCATATTCCACTCTTACGATTAAGACCTTAACCAACCATGATTTAGCTGGACGATCTTTACAACATTTAAGAGCTGTGAATTAATTTAAAAGCATATTAGGTTTGGTTATATACTAATAATTAATAAAGTCACTCCTCATTGGTCAAGTAGTTTAAGGCTCAGGATCAAACCTCGTATTTTATACCAGTTATCTAGTCCTAAATTCTGCTATTCTATAATATATTTACGTCAATTTTATCAAATTTTATCAACATTATTGTTTATTTGGTCAATGATTCATTTAAAGCGTGCTTACGACATTTTAGCCATTTTTTTTTTAATTATCGCCTTCATTTTTGCTCATTCGTTTGTCCGTGGCATATATGATGTTTCTATTTGTGTTTACTGTCATGTTTTCAGGTTACTAGAAGACTATATCAAACGAATTATGTTGAGCTCAAATTATATAAATTTGTGTCGAGTCTAGGGTTAAAACACATATTGCAAGCTCAAAATTTGCTTGCAACTCACCCACTTCTACCGTCACTTTTATGAAATTAAAGTGTACTTTTACAAATATTACTTAATAAAAATATTAATTACGGAGCCGTAATTGTTCTTAACTTGATTTGACAGGTTCTTGATTTGAGCTGACAATTCGGCACAACTTCATCTCATAATTTTCATGAAAGATGTGCAAGTTAGGTAACGTAACCCACCATTTTATAACTTTCTTGTAGGGGTGGATTACCCATCCATTTTCTGCAGCATACCAAAAGGGGCCAAATCTTTCCGACACAAATTCAAATTGTCAGCTCCGAACATAACTTTCTTGTGGGGGTGGATTACCCATTCATTTTCTGCAGAATACCAAAAGGGGAAAAACCTCTCTGACCAAATTCAAATTGTCAGCTCCAAACCATAACTTATTGTAGGGGTGGATTTTTTGCAACATACTTGAAGGGGACAAGTCTTTCTAACCCAAATCCACCCGTCCTTTCTCTACAGCATACCAAATGGGGGCAAGTCTTTCTGACCCAAATTCAAATTGTCAGCTCCAAAATTCTTATGGGAGTCAATTTTCTGCGGCATACACAAAGAGGACAAGTATTTCTAGCCCAAGTCCAAATAATCACCTCTAAACAACAACATTCTTGAGGGGTGGATTTGTTATAAAAGATGTGTTGATTGAGTCAAACAACCGACACATTTTCTATAACATACTCTAAAAAGTCGAGTCTTTCCAGCCCAAATCTAAATTGTCGGCTTTGAGCGACAACATCCTTGACCAATGAGAACATTTGAATAGGAGTGTTTAAAGGCGGGTTATCTGCCCACGAACAGTTAAAGGAAATGATTTGAATGACAACCTTGTCATGAAAGACGTGCCATTGTAGTAGGATGACATGTGTGTTCCCTCCATACACATGAAACTTTGAACGACTTAAACCTTTGGACAGCAGGGTCATTTGAATCTTCGTGGCAGCATGTTTGTCTAAGAGATTATCATATCTAAATGAAAACAGCTTTGCAACTCAAAGGTGTGCAAGCTTCATTCAACCTGAATCTAAATTGTCAGCTCTAAACAACATCATCCTCGCGGCAGCGAAAACATTCTTGGAGTAAAAGGCAGCAACATCCTTGCAGCTCAAAGGGCGTCCGGGCTTAAGATCTGGTCGAAAGCTTCAGACCAAATTGCCAGCTCTAAACAGCATCAATCTCGAGAAGCAGAACAATCTTGGAATGAGAGGTTAAAATAATTCCATCTCCAAGGGCGGAAGGGGTTTAAGATTTGACTATCAAGGAGGAAAGTTTCAAATATTGCCACTTCTTAACTTACATGTAGGTAGTGTTTGAATTAGAATTTTGGTTCAGGTGAGATTACAATTCGTAGTCTACTTATCAGGACTTTTTCCTCATGAACACGGCGTTGGAATGTAAAACCCATTACCAATCCCATTTCAAAAATTCTAATCTGAACACTTTCCTAATGTTTGGGAAGGAAATAGTTGAGTAAAATGATTTTTAAAACAATTCTAGCCATTTTATCCAAGGATATTAATAATATTTTGGTCTTGCCAATTAAGCAATTAACTCAATCTAATCAACTCAACCCTTGGCCATTTTTACAAATTTGACAAGGGAAGGATGGATTCCAAAGACACTCCAAATCAGAAAGTCTTCATATTTTCATTTTTAACACCTAAAATCTACTGCAGAATGAGTGGATATATACTTTAGCAATAAAACTAGAAAGGAAAAAAATAACACTAAAGCAATTACACGAGTAAGAGAACTTACCTCCAACTTGTCCTCCTTGGCTCTGTGATTCTTTGGAAGTGCACGAAATTCATCAGTCAAACGCATACACTCGTCAACATTTTCAGGCGAAACAAAATCAAGTGCAACCTTTATGCAGGACTGCAAAAGAATGGAAAAGAGCACAAAAGTGCAAAAATATCAATAAACGTAGCGATTAAATGGCAGAATGCAGTACTGTTTTTGTCATGACTTTAATTAGAATCAGTGGCACAATGCAATCATCTTTGTCTCGAAACAAGTGTCATGTATTTATTTACAAACAAAAGCATGTTATTATGGGACTTAATTAGAGGCTCAAGAAGAGGGAAAAAATAAAAAGCAAAAAATCATGTTTATTTTCTAAAAAGAAACAAAGCCACTCATTTTAAGATGTAGAAATAAACATTCAAAAAAGTATATTCACTGTCTTTAAATATTAAATGATGGCTGCCTATCTCCAAACATGAACACATTCAAAACTCTTATTAGTAAAAAAAAAAAATTAATTAATTACCTTCAAGTTTCGAACTTGATGAGGACAACCTGCAGGAATGAAGACAGCATCTCCAAGTTTTTGAACAAATGTCCATGGTTCTATTCCTGAAACACAACATACCAACAAAATATCAGAAAACTGGATGATTAGAAAGAATAAATATAGCCGCCAACTGTAACATACCATATTCCTCCTTAAGTTTCCTTTTGTGCTCCATATTCAAGTAAAAGGACTGATCATGTATCGGGTGAATTACCTAATCCAGCAAAAAATATATAATGGTAATCAATAGAAACATATAATAGGCAGAAAGTAGTAATCACACAGTGGGAGACCAAGCAGTTTGCTAAGCAAAATTGAAAATCAATTAAACAACAGAGAAATGTCAAACTAAGAATTACCTGCTCCACAGGGCAACAATATATGTGTCTAAATTCTTTAAAATGCTTCACAAGGTACTCTTTCAACTTCGGGACATCTTCTCTACGAAATATGTCCCAAAGAGCACCACCCTCAGCTTTGGAACAAGGTACACTGTGCTCATGCAAATCTCTGGACAAGCCACTGTTTTCAAATAATTCTTCTTGGTCTTGCTTAAAGTGTTTCTTTTTCAGATTTTTAATATCCTTCTGCTGCTGTTTAGTAAGTTCCACTTCAGCAGTGTGCGTCAAAACATTCACCTAAAACAGCAAAGTTGGAGCAGAGAAATAAATACTCCAATTCAAAGTCACAAGAACATGAAAGCATAAGAAAACTAAATAAAAATATGAATATAGGATCAGATTAAAGTTCTCCGTGTTAAGATTAGGACTTTTTGGTTAAAAAATGTAGATTAGGACTTCATGCCAAGATTAGATCAGGTACCGTCGCTGAAAAACAGTAGGTTTACGGAAAAAATTCAAAGATAATATACCGCATCAGACATATCACAATGTAACTTGGTCACAGAGTCTCCACGCCCAAGCTCTTGAGCAATTCCATAAGCAATGTACGTTTTTGGCCCTAAATCTGGCATCAGAGAGTTCTTGGGCAATTTGACAGCAAGGTTTAAGAAGCCACTGCAAGGATTTGTATATTCCTTAAAGGGCAGGCAATGTATAAACTCTGCATAATGGCGTGGCAACCTCTCTTCAAACAAGGCAGATGGAGGCCAATCTTTCAATTTCAATATCCGAGGCCATTTATAGTTATCAAACTTTAACTGTGAGTAATCTGTAAAGAATTGGCAGATATTGACCTCAGACTGCATCAGACACAAATTTTGTGAGAATAACCAAAAATACTATCAACAGTAACAACATGATATATAAAAGAGACATATTTACTAGATAATATATATATATATGCGAAATAGACAAGCTTACTAGGCTGAATAACTTAAAACATAGAGAAAATCAAAAGAATATAAATCTTCACAAAAAGAAATGCATCCACATGTTAACTAGTCTATTTTCTATGTGAGAGTACTATGGCACTGCTCCTATGTGATTCAGTACCTTGTCCAGTTTTCTAGTCTATTTTCTAAACATGTTAACTTCGCCTAAACATTACATTTCAACAAACAGATACAGTATTATCAACTTATAAACAGAGAAAACCAAATTAACTGACCTCACAACAATCCAAGCAATCAATGGCCGTCTCTACCAAATGTTGGTCATGTTTGAGATGCTTCATCTGACGACAGGCACGCCACATGACCAATGGTTCCCAGCTTAATCCAGATGTGCAATCAAGCACGTCACTCACAATCACTGGCTCACCTTTACTCCAATGCCATTGAAAATGTTTCAGATCTACATGTTGAATATCCCTGGCTCTTGGACAATACAAATAGTTGTCACTGGAATTCTCTCGAGATGCTGCAATTTTTAAGAAGCCAGTACTAGAATTAGCATCACCCTCCATTTTACAACATGGGCACAATTGTGCAAAATTTTGATTTATATCAGTAAGGTCAAATACTGCAGCTAAATCCTCTGCTTTCTTAACCAAATCTGAAACTAAACTTTCTGGTAAAGTACAACTCAATTCTAAGTCGCCACAACCACAACCACCCATATCCACTGGAGGGCATGGAATGCTTCCATCTTCGTTGACACACCAACAAGGTTCTGATTTAATAGATGTAATCTTAGAGGAACAAGTCACAATATTACTTTTTCCACCATGTAAATAATCATGCCCTCTACTATTATACTGTATATTGACTTCTCCACCTCCCTTGAGGCAGCCAGCACGGATCTCACAGCAACAGGCAAGACAAAGATCATAAGAACATTTTGAACAGGTTCTATGAAGATCAACAATGGAAGTTTTGCAATGGTCACTGCAACAACCATTTGTAAACATCAAAATACCAAAAATAAAAATATAATCAGGAATGTGAAACCTTGACAAGAGAATTGACCTACCAGTACATACGCTCATCATTTGGACAAGATTCCATTTCTACACTCAGATCTGAAAGTAAACACCCTACCGAAAGAAAATTTCAGAAAGTACATGTGAAGATCATGACATCATGTATGTATTGTCAACTGAAAACAAGTTAACTAGTGAGTGCACCGTATATTAGCTGGAGAAGGAAAGTCACTAAATTCAATATGAAGCAAGCTAAATCTCGCTATCAGATAATGAAGCTTTCTTCCAAAACTAAGATAAAGATATAAGAATATTTTGGACTATATGATCTCTATCTGAACCTCTCTATAGACAATAATGAACTTTCTCATAGGAAGGTCCAGAAACAATGTCTACATGGTAAGCAACAAAGAAATTGCAAATGAGATCATGGAGCAAGAAAATACCTAGCTTCTGAGCTTCCACCTCCTTTTCCAACACTTGCTCAGCATTAAATTTTTTTAAAGCAGGGAGAAGCTTATACAGCAAGAACTTGGAGTATTCAACTCTATCATCTTCACCAATCACTAAATTTTTAGCTGCTTTTTTCAGTTTCTACATCACATTGCAAACAAAGAATATAAGTTATCTCATGAACATCAAATGGACACATAGCAGAACAAGGATAGAACAGGGCCGCAAAACTAACTTCCAATGGTCCATCCAACCGTAAGCACGACTTGCAATTACAATTTCCACAACAAACTGGACATGCCTCGGCAATAGCTTCAGGTTCTGTATTAGGATACCTAAAAATAAAAAGAGAATCAGCAGGAATTAATTTTTATTTTGCATTCTAAAATAACATCAAATACCATGTTACTTATCTTACACATACAATTCATTGTGGTTTTCAAAAACTCAAACTCAACTTCCCTTAAGTCAGCTATACACAGTTCATAAAAAACACTACCCAAAAATTAATCCACATTATACCAGTGTTTAAAGCCCTTCTACACATCACATGCCAATTCAGTATCAAATTAAGTCAATCCAAATATTTAATATCTGTCTACAGCAGAACATACATATTACTAGAGTAAGAATAAGAATAACAAATATTTGAAGGTAACAGGACGATGATCCAATCAGCCAGAATCAGTATACTGTGTTCATATAACTTAAGCTCTTAATTCTTAAAGAAGGTGAAGTTAGTGTAGACCACATGGTACACAACTAAGCCTGAGGTTATAAACAAGCATTACAGTCCTAAAAACAATTCATACATTTAAGCCTTATGCAGTAAAAACCATACCCACTTCAATACTTGAAAGAAGACCGGAAAATATGCGTAATGAATCATACACATACCACCTGTTCATACAAGGGTAACAAAACCTCTTCCTCCCACACTTTTGGCACACAACAACAGCACCTTTATCATTCCGTTGG